>JAPMOR010065940.1:0-26934 GCA_026543865.1 Argiope aurantia
GTGCAGGGACTGAGCACGATTCGGGCTTTCGGATCTCAGCTGGAGATCGTCGAGATACAGAACAAGCACATTGATACCAACATTCGAGTATTCGACACGGCTATCATGCTGAGCAGGTATATCTATCAAAATAAATACATTGTGTTCGAAACTGATTTCGGCTGATTAAATTTGATTTCCTTTATCATGAAGTTAAACTCCTCAATGAGTTTTCCGTTCGTGTATTTGAGTGTGAGTGACAGATAAATGACATCATATAATGCAAATAATTCTATGTAAATAATACTTTATATCTACTTAATAAGTACTATAAGTACAAAAAAATCTTGATAGTTTCTTAGAATTATAAAACAGTGCAAATCTTGGGCTGTATTTCTAGTTTGCAGCTTCCAGAATCCAACAGCCAACAAATATGACAGATTGAAATATAGGCTAACAACTTGACATTCTGCTTTCAGAATTTTCATATTGCGAATTAAAGTATGAATAGAATTTTTTATAAAATTGTGAAAAATAATCGTCTGCATTTTTGCACAATTTAATATTTTTTTATTAAAGTATCGTACATTTTTTAAACATAAAACAAATGGTTAACAATTATAAAGTAAGACATTATTAAACTCGAAAAGGATAATTAGGAAAAATCATTCAAATATTAGCTAACTTTAGTGTTTTTAAGTACATTCATTCAAAATATAATGGAAATTAATTTTAATCTTCTTTCATACTCAATATAGTCAATGAATTCAAATGTTCTTGCGAGGTTGGAGATAGATAAATGTTTTTGCTAGTGGCTTCAATTTGATTATAGCATTAATCGCCATAAAGAATTTATAAAACTATAGCACTGCACTATACTCGGGGGAAAATGTCTACACCATATTGTCAATCCCCGCGGGGGGACCTAATAATTGAGGATGAGAAGCTTCCGGCATGGTGATTGGTTCTTACCCCCCCTGAAAGTGCACACGAAAAGGTGAAGGTCTGGCTCCTCCCATCGATGACGGGACACTTCCCAAGGGAAGGATTCTACCATAGCGAGTTATGGCCCTGAGGACTCCTGCCGGTGTTGCTGTTGCGGCAGTCCGGTCATCCAAATTTTTCCATGTGCCTTCGGGCTGGTCGGAGTAGTCAGTTTATGACTACACCCTATTGTCATATATTTATTTATACCAACTCATTTGAATGTAATTTTCACATAAAATTCTTAAAATGCGCACTTCGCTTGCAGGTATCTTACTCACATAATGAATTATCGTCACTCTCTGTTATTTTATTTCTTTCATTTCAGCTTTGGTATTTATTAGAAAATCGGTTCATATGGAACTAGACTACTTTGTTGAAAATGCGCTACTGAAAACAGTGTTAATAACCCATGACTCAAGATTGGGAGGCAATCTCAGTGTCACCACTTCAATGCAAGCAAATTCTTGCGTATAACATCTTTTTTCCCTATTGTTGTGGCGATGTCATTTTATATCATTAAGGAAAATCTTGTTATTTATGACAAAGTCATGACAATAAAAAAAAATTCGGTCGCATTCATCTGCGAGAGAATTTGCAAAGTAGAAAAAAAATCTAAGAATAGTGTTTTTAAATGACATGCACTTTTAATTTGTACAAATCAGAGTACATTATATTTGTGATTCTAATGAAAAGTCAAAATTAAATAAATATGAAAGTATCTTAAAAATTCTCTCATATCACGGCTTGTCCTATTCCAAATTAAGAGCTCCCCAGGTCTTAACCATTTGCTTATTTTGAATGCTTTCTGATTGGGTCTCTTGAGAAAACAGCATGTGATACAATTAGTCAACCGTAAAAGAGTGCTGAGAACAGATGATAAAATATTTGAACTGACAACACTTTTGCAGAATGAAAATATTATACCGTTATTGAATATTCACAAATTCAATCTCATGAATTGTTGTAATTCTACAGGGTGTCCCAGGATTATTGGAACAAACTTTAAGGGGAGATAAAAGACATCACAAGGATTTAAATTTGATAGAAACCCATGGTCAGAAACGTCTTCGTTCGGCGCTAGGTGGCGTTGTTCACAAAGGCATTGGAGGAAACAGACAAGCATTGCCGCAGTCATTGAGCTGTCATCTCCAGCAGAAGAGTATGGAATGTTTTACGAACACTGAGCTGGAAGATATGCACCTGATTTACGGATTGGCAGGAGGAAATGCACGAGCAGCAGAAAGATTGCATCGCAAAAAGTACCCACAGAGAGATGCACCAGACCACCGGATGTTTACATGGATCATTACGAGATAATATGCGTAGTATTCGTAAACATTTGAATCAGGTGTTTGGTCACCGATGGATTGAGCGTGATGGACCTGTTACCTGACCACCACGCTCACCTGATTTAATCAGCCTGAATTTCATTCTTTGAGGTGCACTGAAAAGTTTTGTGTACGCAACACCTGTGGATTCCGAAATGGATCTGGTCTCAAAAATCGTTTATGCTGCTAAGGATATCCAGCAAAATCCAGGTGTATTTAAGCGCGCCGCAAATCTATGGTCCGACGGTGTAACTGATGCATATCTGGCAATGGTGGAAACTTTGAACATCTTTGGTTACATTTTCATATATAATCTACCACAGCACATGCAATATCTTTGATTAATAAATATTTCAGAATTATCTCAATCTCGTATCTCTTCGTTTCTTGTACTTGCCATACGATTTTCCCACAACGTTTCGGACCATGGGTTGTTGTATAAATCTGAATCCTTGTGATGTCTCCTATTTCACCTTAAAAAATTTTCCAATAATCCTAGGGCACCCTGTATATGGGTAGCTTCGACAATGCTTTGAAATCGGTGCAATGTTTCATTGTCATTTAACAGTATCTATTCACAAATATTAATGTTACACTGACGGAAAAAAATCCCAACACCAAGAAAGACTTGTGTTAGATAAACAAAATTTGGTAGGCGTGTTTATACATCTGAAAGATAACATCGATTCAAATTTCGTGCTTCGTGCATAAGTTCGTGAGCGGTATTTACCTTTGAAATTTGACGTAGTGAGTTGATGTTAGCCAGGAATACCTTTAAAAAGATGAAGAAGCCATTATCAACAGCTCACCGAGTTTGAACGAGATCGTGTAATAGGACTGACTACGTGAAGGCGGAGTTTCTTTCCGAGATATTGCCCAAAGACTTGGCTGGAATGTATCCACTGTGCATGATTGTTGGTAACAGTGGTGAAGGGATGGTACTGCCTCAAGAAGACTGTGTTCCGGGAAGGCCACGTGGCACTACTGAGAGGAAAGACCACCATATTCGGCGTACGGCTGTGGCGCCCTCACTGTATATCGTCTGGGGCAGAAATTTGAGCTGCAGTTGATACCACAATAATACAACGAACTGTTAGAAATCGGTTACTTCAAGGACAGTTCCGAGCCAGGTGACCAGTAGCATGATTCTGAAGACCATTCCCGTTTGCGACGCCAGTGGTATCAAGTCAGAGCTTCATTGGAGGTCGAAGTGGAGATCTGTAATATTTTCTGATGAAAACGGGTTCTGCCTTGGTGCCAGGGATGGTTGTGTCTTGGTCAGAAGGAGGCCAGTAAAACACCTGCAACCAAATTGGATGCGGCCTAGACACACTGGATCTACACCCGCTGTCATGGTCTGGGGAGCAATTTCTTATGACAGCAAGAGCACTCTCGTGGTTATCCCAAGCACACTGATTGCAAATTTGTACGTCAGTCTGGTAATTCAACCTGTAGTGCTGTCATTCATGAACAGCATTCAACGGGGAGTTTTCCAACAGGATAACGCTCGCCCTCATACCGCTGTTGTAACTCAACGTGCTCTACAGAGTGTCGACATGTTGCCTTGGCTTGCTAGACCACCAGATCTGTCACCAATCGAGCACATATGGGACATCATTGGAAGATAACTCCAGCATCATTCACAGATAACACTGATCGTCCCAGTATTGACAGAATAAGTACAACAAGCATGGAATTCCATACCACAAATTGACATTCGGCACCTGTATGACACAATGCATGCACGTCTGCAGGCATGCATTCAAAATTCTGGAGGTTACACCGGCTATTAATGAAACAGCATTTCAAATTTGAAAAGCATTTTCTTGAGCTTAGATTAACCTGTAATCTTGAAAATTTAATCAATTAAACATGTTAACTAGACAAATGCATTGTTCAAATTTCATTACTCTACAATAATTTTTTCTTGGTCTAGGGATTTTTTTCCGTCAGTGTATTATTATTATTTCATATAAATAATGAAATTTTATAATTTCATTTGCTAGGAGCATTTTGATTCTTTTTACCTCGAGAGGGCGTTCTCAGTACTCAAGGATATTTTTTAAGCTGTTGAATATTTCAGAAATTTTTCAAAAATAATATTGTATAACACTTTCTAAGTAACCCTATTTTTCAGATGGATGGGGATCAATCTGCAGTTCATTGGCAATATAGTTGTATTCATCACAGCTTTGCTTTCTGTGGCTCAAAGAACATACAGTCCAGCAATAGTTGGCTTAACTTTATCTTATGCTTTAAGTGTGAGAAGCTGTTCTTTTTTTTATTATTATCTTTACTTATCTTATGGTTTCTTTCCTATTTTTCTTAAATGACCATTTAAAATTCATATCAGAAAATACAAAGTTAACAAAACCTAAATGTTAAATAATATTGAAAAAAATATCATATTTGATGCAAAAAGTTATTTTTCTATTTCATATTTTGATTAAAATTATTATACTATTGAATTCATGCATGTTAATATTAACATACTGTAATCAATTTAAGAAAAAGTTCCCAGTCTGTGACACGCCCCTGAGGATATGTGATAGGCCATCTGCGAAGTAAAGAAATTAGTTTTGATAATATATATAAATAGAGGGGATACAGAAACTTTGCTACCCAAATTTATGCGAAAACAGGATAGGTGACAAATCCGAAAATCTATTTACAAAATAAAAAAAAAGTCTAAGTAGATTGAAATCAAGAGATTGATTGATTGGTTTGAACCAGTCTAAGTGGAAATAGCTGAAATTGTCAATTCAAGTATAAAATTGGTCTTAATAGGATTTATGGGGATATGGATTGATTCCTCCACTTAAATGTTCAGAGCTTCAAGAAACGTTACGACATTTAAATGAGAACAAGAATGGATTTAAAGTGTGTTTACACTCTGCCAGTTATAAGACGGTCAGTAGGCAGCGCATGCGCAGGCTGAAAAATGCTGTTTGGTAGAAGGCAAGTAATTGCCCCGGAGGGACAACAATGTGCACTGTATTGTATTTTTTCTTATTGCGCATACTTTTGTAGAATTTAACCGTTTTTTGGAGAGAAAAAATTGATCACTTATCAGAGATTCATTCAGACATACATTTTTTTGCTCTTTGCTCTTTCTCATGCAAGGTTGTATTTTTTTTTTTTTCCATATCTTTTCTATAGTTTTCCAAATTTAGGTTAGTTGGCCTTATTTTATTTTACAATGTTTCTTTGTGTAAATATCCGTCATTTTAATACTATATGCAGTGAAAAAGAAAATGCAGGGGCGCTAAAATGGCAATTTATAGCCAAGCATGGAATGCCTGAATCTTTTTATGAAATTGTGGCAATATAAATCAGTCCCTTATACGTATGCTCTGCCTACTTGCCATCTTATAACTGGTCGTGTGTAAACCTGCATTATTTCATACAAAAAAGAACAAAACTAGAAAAATTAACAGAACAAGTAAAAGTAGTTCTTTTGAATTGGGAAAAAATATTAAATTCTTGCCGGCCCGATTACGTAGTGGATAGTGATACCGAAGTACCCAGAAGTTTAACTCGTCATTCAAACAGTAATTTATGAAGTGCAGTCATGCAAATAACTAATTTTAACTGCTTTTTTATTATTTAATAACTATTTTAATAGTATTTTAATTTAAATTTATAATTTTTAATTTAATAGTTTTTAAGAACCAATCGTTCGGTGTTTTCAATAATTCGAAAAATTGTCCGTTTCTGGAAAAAAATTGATTGAAACTTCGATTCCTTCTTTAAATTTGATTTTAAAAAAGAAATACATATGATTAATTCTTAATAGTTGTGAAGAAGAATTCCAAAAAGTCGATGATTAAACAATAGAATATTTTCCCTCTATAAATGCATAAACTTATGCAAATAATCTCTTCTTATGATTATATTAAGATCAAACATCACAATAAACTTATGAGAGTATATCTCACTTTATCTGAAATTAATTTTATGAAATTTGTTTCTATGAAACAACTGAAGGACTGCACTGAAATAGCCAAATAGGTGTTTATCACAGTGAATAAATGTTAGCTTTTATCATTGTTTAATGTAAAATTATCTCAATATTATTTTCTTTTGTGGCATTCAGCAAATATTACTATAAAACCTTGACTGAAATATTAAAAGCATCCTACAAATTATTCGATTCATAAGCTAATTGAATCTCTTGATATTATTTAAAGCTTTTTTTTCCGAGGAGATATGGTTAAATGATATAAAACTGGTTGAGTGTGTTTTTATCTAATGAACAATTCTCAGTTGCTCTTTGCTTATTAATTTTTGCAATTCGACATCACGCACATACAAAAAATGGACGGAAATCGCATAACACATACCATTTCACATTTAAATTTACCGCTGACAACCAGCGAGCGGTACTTAATTGCACTTGTTTAACACAAAGCAGACACAGGAGAGACAGGAAAAAAGTTCTCGCCACTCACTTTCAAATTATAAAGTTTAGAGAGTACGTGCAGATTCATCTATTAATTGCATTAATTATAACATTTGGCATATAAATAATTATACAAAAAAATAATAATTACAAACAGAATTACATGAACAGATAAAATTTGGCAGTAGAGATCTCAAAAATAATAATATCAGAAATCGGTGTTTTAAAGTGTTAACTATTCTTTATAATATTCTATTTTTATTAAAATTTTACCTTTAAAGTATCAATTTTTATTTTTTATAGTACAGTCTGAGTAGATAGTTAATAATAGTTTAAAATGCGTAGTTTGATAGTAGTATTAAAATCTAAGGTTGAGCTCTGGAGACGAAGGTATAGTATGGTGTCTAGATTTCGAGATTATTGTAAGGCTTAAATGATCGAAATAATTACGTGCTGCTATTTAATCTCGCGTCTTTCTTCTCTTCTCAAATATTTGAGAAGGAAATATTTTGTTGCATCATATTTTCCAATTATATATGTGTTCAAATATGTATCTTTAAATAAATGAAAATATTGATCATCATTTATTTAAGAGCTTCAAAAGCTCTACAAAAAAATAGTATCTGTTTCTTCTTTAGGTGACGGAAAGCTTGTCGAACTTCGTGAGGCACTGGACTGCAATGGAAACTCAGATGATATCAGTTGAAAGGATACACGAATATTCTCATTTGACACCGGAGGTCTGTAGTCATCTTAGTCTATCTTTGTTTGTCCCTTTCTTTCTCTCTCTTTATATATAAAAATATATGAATAAAGAAAGGCAGGGTGAGATGAAAATGCATGCGTATGTTTATCTGTTTACAAAAACTCCTTCAAAAGGATGAACAATAGTGACATGAAATTTGTCAATGCCCTATTCAAATGAACTGTGATATTTCAACATTCAAAATTAACTCTTTATTGGGATATTTTTATTAATAAAAAAAGTCAAATTTTGGTGTTTTTTGTCTAGTTATTTACCTTCTCCCAATAATTTAATAACTTCTGATATAATTTTCGCTCGAAAATGAATTATGTGTCATTTTAAAGAAGAAACAACGATCTTCTTTAATTGTATAAGATCATCAAGAAGAAGAAGGAATGAAGTATCGCAATTTTTTATATATATATTTTTTTTTTTTACAAATCTTTCAAAATTTATTTGAAGCACAATTTGTAAATTTTTTTTTAATTCTTGCAATAAAATTCTAATAATTTTATTGTTTATTCCCTTTTTTTTTTTGTTTTGTTTCAGCGTTTTTACCATTATTAAAATTATTATAAGAATATTGCTTTTTTTTTTACATTAACTCAGTCAGAATTTTTCCTTTGGCGTTTTATTCGCATCCGTTAATATATACGCAATATCAATTTCATTTGTATACAATGTTTCGTTCAATTTTCTCAAATTTTTTAATTAATCCTAATCTGTGAGAATTTTAATAGCTACTGAGTTCTTTTCCTTTCGAAGAGAGAGGGCTCGTGGAGAAAAAAAAAGGGGGGGAACTGTATGGTGCCCAGCAGAACCGACCTTCTCTATGAAGAGGTCCGGGTGCAAGTAACCCTTTGGGGTCCTAAATTTTTTTCAAAGTAAAAAAAAAATACAAATACGAAAACATATTACTATTGCATGTTTTTTAGAAGCTTAATGCATGTTTTTTCCTATTAATTTTTTAAGGAAAATTAGAATTTTTTGCAATTTCTTTTTCAAGTTTAGTATAACAAATACGTTTAAGCATTATGCACACATGCTTGACCGAAGACAATTCTTTATTAGTTTTAATTTGCTAACAGAGCGCTCAGCATTTATTATAGTAAATGGCAATATAAAGAAAAGTTTTAACACAGTTAATACATTTAGAAATAAAACATTATAATTATTAATTACTATATACTGCAATATGTGTTTAGCATTATTTACATCCCTTTCAATCAAAATCAAATCCCGTTGCAAAACAATTATTTGGATTAGGTTTTCCTCTACATCGTTTTGATAAAACGTTACAAAGTTTTTGGAACATTTTTCTAATTTGTGTTTTTCTAAAGTTTTTATATCAGTGATTTATTTGAAATATTTTTAAACCTTCTATCTGTTCAATAACAGTATCAGTTATAGAGTTGAAAAATATCATCTAATTTCCTCTATCGGGATTTCTATAATTTCATCTTCTGCTGTTTAGAAATATACACTGGTGTTCAAAACTTAAGCAACAGGTATATTTTTTGCCATAACTTCACAAGAAATCATCTAAGAGACATGAAATTCAGAAATGAGATACAGCATTTTGTTCTGAACGAATGACGAAAGCATAGTTGCGCAGAAATGAATACAATGCATACAGTATGGAATCAAACAAAAAAAGGCTTTATTGAACTCATAGTATCGTTACACATGATTGTCTATCCAAGAGGAAGAACAGCAAGCAGATGTTCCTTAATATGGGATATGCTCTTCCCTTACTGCATTGGTTGCTTCGCACCGTCTCCCCATACTCAGCACCAGACTGTCCAACAGTTCTTGAGGTAAGAGTGCCCATTCCTCAATCAGCATCTGTTTAAGTTGTCGGGTGTTCCCAGGAGGATGTAATCGCGCCGCAAGGCGTCTCCCCAAAGCATCCCACACATGTTCTATCGGATTTAAATCAGGGGAGCACGCCGGCCAATCCATTCGAGTGATATCTTCACTTTCCAGGAGCTCCTCAACAGCATGAGTCCTGTGTGGCCGTGCTTTGTCATCCATAAAAACGAAGTCTGATCTAATGGCACCTCGGAACAGACGCACATGGGGAAGGATCACCTCCTGACAATAGCGATCTCCAGTTACAGAACCTCTGTCGAAAACGTGGAGCTCAGTCCGCCCGTTCATCATCATGCCTCCCCAGACGACAACTCCAGGACCACCGAAACGGTCTCTTTCCGTGATGTTAATGGGATGAAACTGTGTCCCGACCTCTCTCCAAATCAACTGGCGTTGGGAATCGCTTGATTCCATACTGAATGCATTGTATTCATTTCTGCGCAACTATGCTTTCGTCATTCGTTCAGAACAAAATGCTGTATCTCATTTCTGAATTTCATGTCTCTCAGATGATTTCTCGTGAAGTTATGGCAAAAAACATACCTGTTGCTTACGTTTTGCACACCAGTGTATGTTTTCTCTTTTTTCCGAATTCGTTTTTCAGGAAAATGTTCTGAAAGGTTCAAATATCTCTTTTGCTTCGTCTAAAAATGAGTTTTTTCCTTAAATTTTGTATTTCAATTTTAATTTTATTGTCTAGATAAAAACACCAGTCGTGAACAATCGTTTTTACTTGAAATATTTTATTCATAATGATAATTTTAGACAATATTGCAAACTATACTATTAAACATATAATAAATGTCAATTCTTGTATTGAATCCAATAGACTCATAGCTTCGAATACCTCTGTATTATTGTTATTTGTATCATTACATTCTTCTAGGGCATTACAAATTTGTTCAAACTGTATATACATTGCTTTCGCCGTATCCATTTTGGCTACCAAACGAATGTCGAATAACGATTTAAGAGAAATGTTTAAGTGCCTTTGTAGAATTTCCCATTTTTTTTATAGATACAGGAAATAAGAAATATTAACGTTGCAATATCCCAAAATAATTTCCAACATATATTGCTGGAAGCGGCATTGCAAATTAATAAATTAAAAGAATGATAGACAAGGCACATAAACATGAAGGTTTAGAGCAATTATTTTAGATTGCACACTTTTATATTTCCCTTTCATGCTGCTATCGTTATCGTATGCCTATCCTCTACAATACATAATATATATCTCCAGCCACATCAGTTACTTTAATAAACCTTATAAATGACTCCTTTATACTTAATCTTTTATCTTCAAAATTTACATACCTAATAACGACTGAAGTTTGTTTTTTATGGGAAATATCAGAAGTAGAATCCATTTGGATACTATAATACGTGGATACTTTTGCACCGTTTTTAGTTTTCTTCAACTTTACTTCCTAAAGAAGGAAAAATTTGTTCTTGTGATGCATAATTCTATTTTTGAAATTTTTTAGTCTGCTCATGTGATCCACTAGCACAGAGTCGTATTTACTTAATAATTCGATTAAACATTAAAAAATTTCCATTATTAGGCGTTCCTTTTACTTCGTGGTTTCTTCGAAGCGGATACTAAAAATAGAATCGCATCTATGAAATAATTATTGGAGTCGTGCCATTTCCTTATTTATATTAACTTGATTTGTTTTATTAACAGAAGCACCTAAATTTAGTTTTAGTAATTGTTTAGAAGCAATAAGTGGTAAATAAAACGCTGATGGTCCTGAATTATAATTGATGAATTTCTTCAGTTATTACATCCACCCATAAATCGTGCAAGGCCGGGATAGCCTGGTTGGTAGGGCTGGTAGGGCGTTGGATTCGCGTCCCTTGCGTTGCGAGTTCGAACCTCGTCGCCCGAAGACTCCCCGCGTGTGTTGTGGTTGGCGCGCGTATAAATCTGTCGTGGCTACAAAGTCTTGCATGTCGAGAGTAATACCACTGGGGGTTCTGGAACGGAGGTGAATTGTTCTCTGGTTCAGGTCAAAATTACGATCTGTGGGGGAGTGAATGAAATGCATTAATGAAATCCTCCTCGTAAAAAGGGTTGTGACTTATGTATTGACAAAGTCGTACTCCCGGCCCTAGATGGCGCCACTGAAAAACCAAGAGATGCATCCTATCGGCTTAAGTCGCTGTCTCCGTGACAGTCGGTTTGTCCATGGTAAGTGCCATAAGACACAACAACATAAATCGTGTGAATTTTTCATTTTCTTTGGAAAATAATGCACAACAAAAATAAAATAGTGAGTCTTGCGGTTCTGAATAAATCAACCAGCTGCGAAGTTGCATTGCACTATTTTGCACTTTTTTTTTTAAAAGTAATAAGTAGTGGAAAATGATATACCTTCAGCATTCTTAACAAAATTTCTTTTGTGTTGTACAGGTCTGTTTCTAACACAAAAAATTTTTAACTTATCAGTTATAATGCTTGGCCATAAACCTGAATTACTTATATGCACTTTATGACATTTGTTATTGTCATTTTCGTCGTCATTTTCTGATTCAATCATATTTGTGATGATAAGGTGATGTAAATGACTATACTTTATGTATAGTCATTTACATTACATTATCATCAATTTATTCTTTTTTGAAACTGAGTCTTGACATCCAGAGGGATACTTCTTTGGCATGAACATGATTAGATCTAACAATATTAAACATTTTTATAGTATGAATTATCAAAGTAATATATGCAATTTAACCTAGTATGTGATGTAAATGACTATACTTTATGTTTATGATAAGTTGTACACTTGTACTCAACTGCAATATATACGTAAACTTCGTATACTTCAAAACGCATCTATCATTCCAATTAAATTTCTTCCTCTCTTCTTTCCATCCTCCTATTACCGTTCAGAACATTATTTTAGTTCTTAATCATGTTGGAGGCTCCTCAGTCGCGGGCTCCGGTGCATAGCATCCGCCAGATAGTCGGCCCTGGTGCCCAGGCACAGAGGCATAATAAAGAAGAGAATAGCATATTGGATTATGAAAATAAAATTCATCATATGAAGAAATGATTTCTCAGTTTTCGCTGCACCAATGATGAGCCTGGGAAAATGAAATCGCAATATTTTGCCATATAAGTTGAAAGCACAGATACAGAAAGAGAGAATATAATTACTAATCATCGAAAAAACAGCAGAGAAGAAAATTAAAAATTATTTATTAAGTTTAATGTATTATAAGCACTTGGAAATACTTTTATTCCCAACAACGCCGGGTATATCAGCTGTATATTAGAAATAATAGCTATTTTCTTTCCGTTTTTTTCCCAAGTATTTTTTAAATAAAATATGTATAGAAGAATGTTAAGAAAATATTCTCGAATTTTTTAATGGGTACTATTAATTATTTTAATGTTCGGAGCCGAATTCTTCTAGGATTAATTTTGTTTCGAAAGATTTATAAACCTCATAATTTTCTATGAATGACAGGCTTCATCAATTTGAAGTGTGGTCAGGTGATGTAGATAGCCTACGGAATCGGCATCTACACCCTCCACACCGAAATAGCGTCAGGATATTTGATACTGGAGGATTTGATCAGCACAATGCGAATCTGTAATGCTATCGGACTCAAAAACTCTGTCTTTGCGATGGTTCTTAACTCAAGGATAAGATGCAATAAATGTAAAAATGTGTCTTAGTTTTCTCGAATTAGTTTTAATGAGGGTGATAAGGAATATGTACCCTTCACATTTGCCGTGGAAGTGTATATATGATCAACTTTTTAATGTTAAATAATATGTATGACAAATGCTTCTTAAGGCTTTTTTTAAACAAACTAATTAAAGATAAAATATATTGCTTTAAAATAATGATATAGTGACTTTTTTGCGCTTTAACTGAAATATGATAATTCAAATATGAAATGAAACTCTACACTCGAGAAGACACTTTATATATGAGAATGAGAAGTTGACACATAAGTAAGCAGATTCTCGCTTCCATAGTAGATACAAAATTGATTTTGGGGTTGAATTACCTTCAGTCCATAACGGATCATACCTCTTATATGAGGGACGAACACATGGACTGTAACGTAAAATTGACTCTTTTGCATCAACTGCAGCACCCACTTAAATTTTCTCGGTGATCTGTTCATTCAAATGGCACCATAAGCTATAAATAATTATAATATTAATAATAAGGTTATAAATAACTCTTTAAGAGTTATAAAAAATATATATGTCGTTATATTTTGTGATATACAGAGGGAACAGTAAAGATAGTATGAGATTTTATAAATTCTGAAATAATATACAAATATCAACTAATGAAGAGATTTGTGGTGACTTTATTACTAAAAAAAAATCTTCGAATATCTTATTTTGTCTGTTTAATTGCTTTTAGGCATCTTGGGAAACAGAACGCAGTCCATTCGGTTTGAAGCACTGGCCATCCAAAGGCTCTATTACGTTTCGCAATTACAAGATGAGATACAGAGTGGGCATGGAACTTGTGCTCCGAGGCGTTGACGTGGACATTTATTCAGGCCAGAAGGTGAATGTAATTGTTTTCTTGAGTGATTTCATTGAGTTTTTATAATATGCTGTGTCGTTCTATCAATATATGACGTAAATATGGACCGGGATAGCGTGGTTGGTAGGGCGTTGGACTCGCCTCCCTTGGATAATGAGTTCGAAGACTCTCAGTGTGTATGGTTGCTGGTTACTGGTATAAATCTATTGTGGTCAAAGTCCTTCAAGTTGAGACAGTACCTCTGGGGGTATTACATCAGAGGTGATTGTTCTCTGATTCGGGTCTAAATTACGATCTGTGGTTGAGTGAATGAAATGTATGAATGAAGTTCGTCCCGTGAAAAAGGCTGTGACGCATGAGTATCTAAGTCGTACTCTTGGCCCTAGATGACACTACTGTAAAATACTCGGCTTAAAATCCCTGTCTTTGTTAGAGGGCTTCTGCCATAAGAAACAACAACATATGGCGTAAATATATATATTTAAGCTGTATTTTCTAAAGCCATAAATCGATAATGCAAAAATAAACTTTTGCGTTGTAGGTTGGAGTGGTTGGCAGAACGGGATCTGGAAAAAGTTCTTTGGCTCTTGCACTGTTTCGTATCGTTGAACCCGAAGACGGCACCGTTTTCATAGATGGCATCGACACTTCGAATATTGGACTTCACGAGCTGCGTTCGAAAATTACGATTATTCCTCAAGTATTGTTCATATTTTATTATTTGTTGTAGAAACGAAATTGAATTTCATTGATCGTATATAATTATAAACATTAACGAATACTAATAACTCTGATTTAAAAATGAAGTAGAATTTTTGTCTACTAGTTTATCTCGACAAATATTTAATGCAGTTTTGTTATTCGATTATATGAAAATTTCTTCCACTATGTATTAATTTTAAAATACAATAATAGTAAAAATAGTTTGATTTTTTTAAATTTCTTTGTTAAACATACATTTTAATTTTTTTTCTGCGATTTTCTTTAATTCCTTGGAGGGGGAATATGTTTCTATTACGGAACGTTGGTTGGTGTTAAGTTGGTGACTACGTTAAAGAATCGATCTTTTATGAAATGATGAAATTTTCATTTCTTATTCTTAATGTTAGTACTTCTTTCTTTATAAAATTGTTAGAATTTTGTTTCTAATTCTGTTTTGGGGGGAAGTTACATTTTTTTTATATATATTTGCATTCGTTTTAAAACTATTTTGCATCTTTAGATGTTATTTTCTCAAATTCTTATCTTTGATGGATTTTTCTTACGAAAAAAACTTTATAAATTAAAATCTGACACATATTTTTTGTTAAAATTTCTTAATATGTTCTGCGATTCCTGCCAATAGATTAAGTAATCTAGAAATATTTTTAATTGTTTTAGTACACAAAAAAATGAAAAAAATCACAATTTCATGCTATTTACCAATCGAACTCCAATATTTAAAAAGAGAGTAAAAATATAGATTATTTTTTAATAAAGGAGCTAGGCAATCTATTTGTTATCTGCAAAATTGTAAGGAAATCATTTGTTATACCTCTAAACTAGAATTTTCTTTTATCTCTTTTTAGTAACAAAAGCCTTTTTTTTTAAACTTATGCTACTTAATTAGTATATTTTGGTTTCATAGAAGATTTCGCAATCTTTTTTAATCAAATATTCAAAAATATAACTATTTTCGAATGTTTTTTTAAAAAAATTTACCCTAAACGTAGTCGCATATTTCACCTACATTTTTTAATTTAATTCTGTATCCAGAAAGAATTTTAAGAATTAAATAATAAAATTTATTCTCTTAGAAAAAATTTTATTTACACATCTTGTACTCCAGACACACGATTCATGATGCCATTCAATTTAGTTATAAAGTATTGCAAAACTCTTATTTGCATTTTGGAAAGAAATTTTTCTCATTAAGTAATAAGTAATTTCCTTTTTTGAAAATTGATTGGATTTTCTGGCGTAAATTAATGATTTTTTTTTTTAATTTTTGTAAATTTTTCCTTTGAATGCACAAAATAATATTTCAAGAATTTTACTTAAAGCTTACAGTGTAATCCAATTTATCCATTCATTAGAATTTTCAGGTATCCGTCGATAGTGAAGAACAAGGCTTTAATAATGACGCCGTTTCATAATTGTTCCCGAATGATTGATTTGAATACTAACTATCTTAATGCAATTTAAATTAATTAATTAATTTAAATTAAGAAAAAAATTATGCCACATTTTGAGTACTAAAAAGTGGCGCAAAGTTGGTGTATTCCATTGACAATAAAAGTAACAGTTTTAATACAGCGTCACTCAAAAACAAAATATAAATACACGAACTCAAAAAGCATTCTTTAGGAATACACTAATTAATTGTAGAAGATTAACTTTAAAAATATTTTTTAGCAAAAAGAAAAAATTCGCATTGGTTATAGTTACATATTATTAATCATCGTATCAAGAATACATGTGATACCTGAATTCAGGAAGTTAAGAAGTAATCATTTAAAATAGTTACTATATTTGTTTAATGTCTCTTATCGAAAATAGATCCTGCTGATATGGTAATTTTGAGAATGAATTTTAAATATTCGTGATTCTTTTGATCTTTCAGGATCCTGTTGTATTCAGTGGAACTTTAAGAATGAATCTGGATCCTTTAGAAGAACATTCTGATGAAGATTTGTGGAGAACGATTGAACAGTCGCATTTGAAAAGTTTTATTCTTTCTCTAGAAGCTGGATTGGATTTTAATCTCTCTGAAGGAGGTGAAAATTTAAGGTTCCGTAAAATTTTCTATGCTTTAAAAGAAACTACTCGAAAATTTTTAAATATTAAGTTTATTTTGACAATTTTCTTTTTGTTCTTACAGTAAATGACAAATGTATTATAATTTTCCCATGAGTTTTTAAGAAACTTGACACTCAAATGAATTCTTTCTGCTTTTTTTTTTACATAGAATTGCACTTTAAAATTTATACATATAAACCTAATTACTTACTTGCTAAGGCTGGTAAATAAGGCTGGTGGATGGAATATTGCTTAAATTTTGATGAAAAATTCTTATGATATTTGAAACGTATTTCTTGGAGAACGACTGTCAGGTTTTTTGTTGTTGTTGTTGTTGAATTAAGAGATAATAAATGTAGCGTAAATATAGGAATTCCTTATCTAGTTAACATATGAAATTTGCAAAGATGGAATCTTTTCATAAAAACCTTTCTTAAAATATGAAATAGTGGCACGTGTGAATTCTTCGTTGAGAAATGCTCAAAAACCATTCATTGTTTTTTTGTCTGGTATTTTTTATATAATATATTATTTTCGCCCTCTTCTTAGTGTTGGTCAAAGACAACAATTATGTCTGGCTCGAGCTCTGCTGAAAAAAACTAAAATTTTTGTTTTGGACGAAGCAACAGCTGCAGTGGACTTGGAGACAGATAAGTTGATTCAAAACACAATAAGACAGAAGTTTTGGGATTGCACTGTTATCACCATTGCGCACAGACTATACACGGTTTTGGATTATGACAGGTTTGTAGATAAAATTATTCAAAAATTAACAACTCGTTTACGTTTATTAGATATATATATTATTGATAATTATTGATGCGTTCCTATACGATATTAAATATCATCTACATTATATTTTTAAACACATTTTTATTATGCACTGCAAATAAAAATCTATGATTAATTAACAAAAATGAATCAAGGTAATTATTTAGTAATGAAGAGAATGCAATTAATCTTTTGTGATGCCAATTATAATAGAACCATCAACTCTGTTGTAGAATATATAAATTTTGTGACCATTCCTGGCAGATGAAAACATGCCAATTTTTGGCTTTGTTTTTTAAGACATTGTATTAAAAAGATAAAGAAATTTTCTGTGTAGTTTCATCGAAGATTTATAACACATTAGCTATTACTTCACGGAAGTCAGACATATCATACTTTCATTTTCAAAAGCAATTAATTTTTAATTTTTGAAAAAAAAACATATTCCAATGATTACGGCACAGCATGTTTTTGAATCAATTCTAAACACTCGATGTCTTTCTCAATGATATCCAAAGTAAATATAAAAAAACAATCTGGATTTGCATAAGAATAATTTTTTACTACAAACATTAATTAACTCGAAGATTTTCATAGTATTGTCCAAAGACATTTAGACATTGTCCAAAAAAACAACTGAATTAAGGGTAGACAATGTTGTCCAGTTATTCTAGCTCTGATATTTCATTTCTATACAAAGAGTTTGGCTTTTAAGATTCAGTTTATCTTTCATAGCAACGACGAGGAATATGAGCTCAGATAAAGTTTAGGTAATCGTTCAATGAAGATTCGGTGTAACTGTCAGAAGACAAACTGTGCAATCCTAACTTCAATTCTTTGATCTATAGAGGTTCAATACACGTCATAACACTCAATATTTGTCACAAATCAAAGAAAAATAATGTGGTTGGATGAGCGATATTTCGAAGCAAAAAGCATCGAATAACGAATCTCGATTTGTATAGCATCAAGCTGACGGAAGGCAGATTTAGAGTCTTCAATATCATGGCGACATAACCATAATCAGAAATGTTTTCTTTTAGAATTAAGCATCTTCACTGCATCTTGCATGTAAACCTGCTTTTGATACTCTGATATACTATCACGCTTTTTAGCCATCAGAATGAAAGAAGTATACCAGTGTTCAAACCAACTCCGATTACTTATAATCTTGATCGAAAAGCATTAAACTGTTTTCTCTAAGATAAGAGAATGTCTTAAATTTCACAGAACACATTTCAGGTTTTCTGGTAAAAGGAAAGTAAGTACGCTCTCTTCTACCAAAAATATAACTTATTTACGATAAATTCTAGCTAAAGAATATTAGACATTATTGCAGTTAGACGGAATGGGCCGTGGCATATATTTAAGATAGGGTCCCTTTTCAACCTCGAATGTTAGGAGAATGGCAGCGTCTTTGTGTATATGTAAATGCAATGCCTTGTGTCAGGGTCTGCATGGTGTTTTACCAGTGCTACCCCTTTAAGATTACAATTTTTGGAATTAGACTATACCCCCAGAACTTCTCCATAATCGCTGATACTTTTCCTAATCACAAAGTGGTTTGATAGCCTATATATCAATCACAATGGAATGGCTTCTTACTGCTAAGCAGACATCCATAATTCAATACATCTTCAGAGAAAAATTTACAATAAATTTTATTTCATGGGAAAGTTTCTGAAAAAAAAAAGTATTTTTATTGTATTATATTATTGACTTCATGTTCTCATTTTAGATTATATTGGGCTTATTTATTTGCTTTTGAGCTTTGTTGCTACAGTTACTTTTGCTTAAATATTTATATTCTTTTATCTATAGAATCCTAGTTTTGGAGAATGGAAACATCGTGGAAGATGGAAAGCCAGATGATTTACTGAGCAACCAACACTCTCGCTTCCATCAGCTAGGCAGAGCAGCCGGTCTTTTGTGACATGTGTACAAGCAATGATTATACGACAAAGAGAACCCTAGTAGCACATATATATTGTATGATATTAAATAATAATCACAATATTGTATAGTATTGCTAAATACTAAATTATATAATATAATATTGCAGAATATTGTGTAACATTGTGTGACCTGGGAACAGTCTGCTGTCTTGTTTTACATAAATTTTATAGCAGTTTGTGTTTATGAAAGATTAAACGTTTTCTTCAGATTTAAAAGATTTGAGATATCAATTTTTAGTTTCAAGAAGTCCTTCAATTATCATTATTTTCAATATTTAAACATCTCATATTTCATTGTTTCGATTAATCTATTATATATCTACGATCATTTCTCCTAATGAAGAAAAAAAATAGAAATATATTATTAAACGGGCATTTTTTTAATATGGAATCACACTGATGAACTAATTATCACAGCAGAGAAGTCAAGTTCGTAATTTCTGCAATTTAGAAGCTTTAAAAGCCGAAACACTTCTCAGGAGTATTAATTCGAAATACCATATTCACTTTCTTCCAGTCCAGTTCCAGGCTATTTTTTTATATCTTTCATGCTATTTTATGTTAGAAAACGAAACACACAAATATTTTTATTGGGTTGTTCGGAAAGTAATTTCGTTTTTTTCCCGACAGAGAATTTAATTGTATTTTTTTGCACCCAACTTCACACTTAAGCCGTATAATTTTTATATGCTTTGAGAGCTCATATAGCAAGGCTTGTGTGTGAAAAAATCCAATTAATTCTACGCAGTAGTTTTTGGTTGGTGTCCTTTTAAATAGGGAGAGCGATAAGCAGCATTTTCGACATATCTTACTGTTTTACTACAGAAAGGGTAAAAATGCTGTTCAAGCCAGAAAGAAATGGACCGATGTGTATGGAGAAGGTGTGTTGACAATACGCCAGTGCCAGAACTGTTTCGCTAAATTTTTTAGACGGTAAAACCTTCGCCTCAAAAGAGGAGGTCAAAATCCACCTCGATCTGTTTTTTGGCAGCAAAGACCAAAAATTTTTATGAGCGTGGAATTACGCTACTACCAGAAAGATGGCAAAAGGTGTTGGACCAGAACGGCCAATATATAATTTAATAAAGTATTTGTTTATTATACGAAAACTATCATTCATTTCCACACACACACACACAAGAAAAAAAAAACGAAATTATTTTCCGAACAACCCAATACTTCTTAATTTTTTTATATTTAGAAAGTTTAGGAGATAGTCTCGGATACGAGGTGGTAGCTCCAGGAATCATCAACCTAAGAATATAGCAAAACCGTAGAAAACAGCAACAGTACATATACAGTTTTCTGTCAATAGCTTTTCTGTCAAAATTCTGTTTTGCTGAGAGCTTGTTAACTGTGTATAGACCGTTATATCGGCAATTGTTTAAGTGACTGAAACTGTGCTTACTACTATTTCCAAACAAAAAAAAAAACAAAAAAAAAAAAAAAAAAAAAAAAAAAAAAGAACCCTAAAACATTTACAACAGTATGAAGCTCTTGGCATAACGCTTTTGAATAACATAGAACAGAACGTCTTTAATGGAAGAAAGATTTCAAGGGAAAATTCATGGGAAAATTCATTTCTCTATTTTCAGTGTAGATTGAAAAATATATTAAGAATTGCTTGTGAGGTTTTGAAACTCAGCAGCTTATACTAAAATTTTGAGCCATGAATTTGAAACAATTTTTCAGTTATTATGAAGTTTTTACTCGGGAAAAATATAACGTTTGCGGAAGGACTAAAATTAGATTGTATCATTTTTTTAAAATAATGATCTGTGAGAAATACGAATACATGAAACTGTGAATGATTATTAATTCATTGCTCTTCAGCGCCATCTAAGTCCTCGTTTATTTTCACATACCGGTGCATCCGGATCATATACAAAAAAACCGCAGTTTACACCATTTGGACTGTTTGAGTTCCCATTTTTAAATTTTGGACTATGTGGGGCGGCACAATCTTTTCAGCGATTCTTGAATGAAATCTTGGGGGATATTGAATTTTTCTATATCTGTTTGGATGATATTTTAATATTTAGTGCCAGCCAAAAAGAGCATAAAGCTCATTTACGAATCGTACTGGAGAGATTAAACACATATGGTCTAACCATAAATGTTTCAAAATGCATATTGGCATATTCCAAAACAGAATACATTTTACAGCATGGACGATACTAGTTTGATGATGATGGTGATAACGCTTACTTTAGCGGCCTCTAGCGGTGATTTTGTCCTGCAAGAATTTTTTCTGTTGCTAGATAAAAGTTCGGTTCCAGTGGATTGAGAAAAAACGCGTCTAAAATAGAAAATACGACTTTCGGATAATATTAACCCCATGTCAGAGACTAATCGCCAAAAAATCTCGCCAAGAATCATACGATAAAGTAAAAAAAAAAAAAAAAAAAAAAATGCTGCATTCACATCAAGGATTAATATTTCAAACTATTGTACACCAATGATATATTCTTTTTATGCAAAAGCGTTTTTTGCTTTATCAAATGAGCACAATTGTTTGCGAGAATAAAACTTTAATTAGAGAATCTATTGTATGATTTTAGGGAAATCACTTCCGCTGTTTTATTGCTTAATATATACCACAAATTGATTGCAAATTAAGTTTTAAATTAGCTTGAAAGAATTGACTATTCTTCAAAAATACAATTCTTGCAGATTATTGTGAAAAAATATTAACAATCGAATTCTTATTAGCACAAGATATTGTACGATATATGCACAATGTTGCTCGATATATTAAATACCATGCAATAGCGTAACAACATTTTTGAGAATTTTTTTTCTAATAAGGAATCTCTCTTTATGATTATATCATTATTATTTTTTTAACCTAAATAAAATGCATAGTTTTCAAAATAATTGCCACAGTATGAAAATTATTATTTTGTGGATTTTAGACTAATGAAAGTTGATGCTGAACAAAAGGTGGCTGTTTCACACAAGGCAGTTCATATTTAATATCATTTTACCCGTAATAATTAGATAGTTGTAGTATGTAGATTCAATTTCATTTATTATTAAGTATTCTGTTTTTTGCCGGGACTCTTCTTAAGATATAAATTTATTTATTTAAAGAACTTTTTGTATTGCAAACGCATTGTTGAATTTTATAATTATATCTATGGAAAGACTACGGCGAATATTTTCTAATTTTGCAAATTAATCAGTATTTTTTGAAAATATCTTTTATGGATTCAGTTTTAGGAATACTTCTATTCTTTGATTCGGTTTTGTGATATATATTTCAAATTCCTAGTTTTAAAAATAAAAAATAAAAAGTTTTCTAAAGTCTGACTAAGTGGTCTTATTATTAAGTATTCTTACATTAATCTTATTTTCTGATATTAAACTTCTTATTATTATTTATTAGTAATAAAACTTCTTATTATTTATCCAAAGATAATATCATAAGCGTACTGTTTTATATATAAACAGCCTGAGACAAGATCATTAAATTACAAATGACACATTGATAACTCTGCTATTTCCCATTAACAGATTTTTGATGAGTTGTTATTCAGTTTGTCTTAACCGAAAATACATTCCAGAAATTCGAGAAAATATAATAAAAAATAACAATCACTTAAGGGATATCTATATATCGGAGAAGTAAATTAATTGATAAATAGCCCTTCTTTTTTTTTTATCAAATATAAAACATTTAGATAAATATTTTACATAAATCACAACTGTATTTGAATTTGTATGTTTGAAATAAAATATGTGGTTAGTGCATAAACTTTCAACCAATTGTTTCGGTAAAATTTTGAATTATAGAAATGATAGTCATTAAAATCAAAAGCAATATTAGGGCCATAAATAAGGTGATTATACTTCAATCCATTGGAAAATAAACGGCCGTGAGAATATGCCCCTGATAACTTCCATTAAATATGTTTTAAATGATCGAAAAAAATTTGAAATAGTCCAATATATAACATTTCATTCATGCAATTAAGATTAATATCGTTATTTTTTGTTTATTGTGGAAATGTTACTTTTTTGCATACGAAGTCAAGAAAGTATTGAAATAAATGAAAAAAAAATATGTTTCAAGACCGTTAATCTCATAGAGCTGATATAAATGGAGCAAGCTAGTCGCTTGTTTCTAGTCTAAACAAGTGTACGCAATTTGAGCCAAGTCACGTGAGAAATCTGGCCTTTTTGGCGCCATATCACAAATTTTGGCATACTCAATAACTGCCACGCAACGTATTTCCGGTTAACATTTCCTAAATAATTTATATATATATATATATTCATTCTTTGAAAACTAAGCAAACTGGTTTCGAAAATAATGTTTTCTTTTTTACATCAGTAGCCGAGTTTATTGATTTAAATTATGTTTACTTTTTTGTCATTAATTAAAAGTGAGTATTTTTCTTCTTTAAGTAAACATTTTATTTCTTTTCTTTACAACAAACATCTTTTAATTTTACATTATATGTTCAAATACTTTTATTATTATCTCATGGAGATAAAAAAAAAACTTTTTTATAATAAAAGCAGATTATAAAAGTGACCCAGGTCTTTTTTCCCTTAAATATTCTGAATAATATTTATTTTTGCATAAAAAATGAAAAAGATATTAATTAAAACTGTTAAATTATTTTGAAATAATTTAGAAAGAGAAAAAAAGCAATTCTAAGGATCGAACCCAGCTTTCCTGAATGCTACGCCAGTGCCTTAACCACTACACTACTCTAGCGCTCATTTGAGTAACCCATTATTAATGTATAAGCTAATTTGAAAGTTTTAAGGTTGACTATTGAGTCTCAATATTTTTATTAATAAACATTCTAAATGTATACTATCATTATACAAAATCTCATTCCGAACTCAATTTTAAACCTCGTGCCTTCTCCTTGCTAATATCAATTTTAAATATTTCGCTTCTGGTTTACAGTGTTGGTGGTAACTTTGCTTCTAACTACCGCAGAAACAAAATTAAATCATTTTTGGAATCTTAAATGTGTTGACTTAATACAAAATAATAAGGAAATTCGAAATTTTTACGAAAACGGTGATTTTAGGGTATGTGCATATCGCAAGTTATTAATAAAGTTAACATTCATTCATAAAATTTTTATCCGTAAAGATAGCATTTCTTTAATAGTTTATCTTTAGAATATCCACTGGTTTCTTATTAGATCTTAATTAAAATTTATAAAATCATGCAATTACTGCTAGCACATTTATGAAATTTTACTGTGTAACATTTTCAATAAAACGTTTCAGTTTCACGATTTCATTCACAATGATGATTTAATATCTTTTACGGTATAATACGATTCGAATATTTATGGTAAAAAACAACATATTGGAAATAATTAGGAACTTTATTTGCACTAAAATAAATACACAATTACTAATCGGTCAATAGTGTTTTTTTACCATTACCAATTACCAATAGTGTTTTTATATAAACACTTGTATTGGCGAGAAAAAATAACGCCAAGCTTGCAGCCAAGCACTTGCAACATATTCGAGATTAAAATAAAGAAAGTAACAAAATATAATGCAGTTACATCAGTTTAAATTAAGCTTAATAACAAATTAAATGAATTTAATACAATAACTAAACCAAATTATGAAATATTATTCAGTTTTAACACCAAAATCACTGAGTGATGGAGGTTACGAAATTTTAAATTGAATTAAAATGGATATAAACAGAACAGGTTTATTGTACATATCTGTGAAATGATACAGGACTATCCATAGAAGCTTTTTCTTTGCATCGAATTGCACAGCAATAGTTAACCATGGCTTAAATAAGTTTTAAAATCTAACAATTAAAAGCGAGAAAAAATCTGCCATTGAAATATAATGGGGAATGGAGAATACGGTTACAGTGAACACAAATTCTGTCCACAAGTCACGTGATTTTATCTTGTCCTACACCAAAGTAGGGCTGCACTCCCTCTATAAGTATTCAATCTAGAAGCACAATAAGCCAAAAACGCTTTCACATAGATAGATTTAAAAAAATTCTTAGTGCCTGCGTGACAATGGCGCAATGTACTCCTTGCAAAAAGGGAAGTCCAAACGTACTGTTAGGAGTTCATTTTTGACTACTGATGTGCTCTTGACTATTGATCTATAAACTATAGGTGCTCTTTAAGCGTAATAAAACGATCCCAGTAGGAGAAGTAATGGCGCTACTCAGATGTACGAACATGGAAATTTGTATATCGACATGGATTATGTAAAATTCCTAGTGCGTGCGTGACACTAGCGTCATGCATACCTTGTAAAAAGGAAAGTAGAAACGACCTGATGTACAGGGTGATATTGCAGAAGGATTGCAGGATGGCTATATAATAGCTTTTCCTGTTTGGTGGCATCTTCAGCTAAAATGAAAGGTCGAAATGCAACCATCCTTCATATGCAATCTGTGAAAGGCATAAAAAAATTCAATTTTGCTATAAAAAATAGTACCACAAGTTGCCGATAGGGGTAATCTGAAAACTCTCTCAGTATCGAAATGTTGTCGTAAAAAGTGTCATACTAAACGCAGAATATATGGCTGTGCTCCATAATGCATAAAAATGATTTTGAGTATAGAGCATTGTCTTTGCTGCCATTGCGGAATAGTAAAAGTGTCCTGCATTTCTCCATATTTTTCGCTATTAAGCTAAATTCTCTGGACAATTTAGCTTCATATTGCAAATCATTTTTAATTTAATATCAAGCTAATTTATTTTTTATTTTATTCTATTTTGTGAAATGCATATTTTTTCATATATTTATTGTTTGCATAGTATCCACATTTGCACATACAATTATTTAAGCAAGTACTCATTGTTTCTAGATAAAGATATAGATAGGGTGGCATTGACAATTTGTCTTGCAAAATGGGTCAGGCTGGCTCAATCTTATAATTTATAGATTTTTTATTGTTTAATAAATTTGTTTATTTCCCATTTTGGAGTATAGCATTTATAAAGGATGGCTGGCGGAAATACTCACAATTATTGAATTGCAGATATTTAATTGCTATAAAGGTTTCACAGATTTGAAACTAGGATATGAAATAAAAGTAAAAAGGTAAAAGTATAAAAAATATTGCAAAATTATGGTTTTTCAAAAACCCTTCTACTCAAAGTCTTCCTCGTCTGGAATCCAACTCCTAACTCTGATCGAGTCCGTTAGTGGCGCTGCTGAGGAAAAAAAAAAGCTCGCCTTTCAAGACGCCGGCCTGTCACCAGACATTTTAAATCGACTTCTTGCAATTCTCTTCAGCTTAAAACATTGATATTTATAAGCTAATATGTGTTTTTCTTTCGTTGCTTTCTAGCATTTTGTCTATTCGAATCTTGTTAGAAACTTAGAAAAAAATCTATTTCAAATCATTTCTTTGGCTCAAATGGCCAAATTTTGTTTTTGCGCCAGAAAACCAAACAAAAACAGTTTCTTTACTTCAGTGGCCTTAGAGAGTTGCTTCATCTGTCTCGAAATCCTCCACTTTCACGGCTTTCTCCTAATTAATTCAAATAAATTCGTCCACTATCACTTCCGCCAACTTATGAGAATAAGGCTATACTAATAAGTTATTTTAATTTAGCCGAATCCC
>JAPMOR010065940.1:26944-38726 GCA_026543865.1 Argiope aurantia
ATCTAATTGTTAAAATATAAACTAATATGGTAGTTATTTAATAGTGATTAACTAATCAGCATATTATCTGCTGTCATACCAATGATATAATTAGAACTGAAACTGAAATTTAATAATCTCCTTTAAATTAAGTTTTTATTTGCCTTACAATACTCTTACGTAACACGGTGCTGTAAATCTGCAATGATAATTTAAAGTGTGTCTAGCGAATTGAAACTGCCGCCAGGTGACGATAAATCTCATGACAACTTTCTAGCTGAATCTTGTATTCGAAGTAGTCGTAGCTTATTATTAACTGAATATTAATGTTTTTAATTCCACCTTAGATAGTTTAAACATTTGTTATGACAGCTTTCAGCTTTATTTTAAGAGAACGATCATCTGATGGATACATCCCATAAAGAATTGCCGCCTTTTGTTGTTTTTAACATACCGTGCTTTCATCAAACACAATTAACTACTAATTTAGCACCACTATTTTTGGCAAAAACTTTCTTATATATATTTATGCTGATAGTTGTTTATGAGCCTTTTATCTATTGAACTCCAGATATATCTAGTGCATGCTGCGAAAGCAGCGTGGATTGAATAATAGCAATACATTTTGTGGCATATTTTATCGTTATGGATTTCAAATGTTACATCGAATTTTCATATTTTACGCTGTGTGTAGTTTTTTTTATGCAATCTGTGACGCTGAACAAGTAGTTTCAAGGTATTTCAGATGGTTTGAAGGAGAAGTGCATAAGATTAAGGTTTTTTTTTTCAGCGACGATGGGCATGGTAGTTAATAACCGTATTTCATGGTACTTTACTTAAAATGCGTAAAATTTTCAGGCTTTTTATGAACTTTTCAATTTTATAATTTCTGTGAATACAAACTGTCACCTATCGCAGGGAATATCATGCAGGGTGATTCATATTGAATGGAACATAAATAAGGCATTCCTTTTACCGTTATAATAAATTCATTTTGATAAATCAAATTTACTATGAAGCTGCAATTTACGAAGTCTGTATAGCTTTTCAATGTATGACTCTTTGGTGACACAGCAAATATCTCTGGGGCATTTGCAAGAAACTCGTCCCTTGTTAATGCTATCAACTCGTCAGTTAACACATTAGAACCGTTGTTTGAGATATATTCAGTTTTCGACGCGTTCATTTTTTGTGGTTTCATGAATTTTTCAATCACTTCGGTTTTGGCGGGAGTGAGTGCCGGACTGGTTTTTAATGTAATGCAGTGCGAAAATTTCTTTGAGCTAAGGTGTTTTGGCACATTCCAAACACAGAATAGTTTTTCCGGCATGGATGATACTAGTTTGATAATGACAGCTACCAAGCGTTCGCAGTAGGAGAAGTATTGGCGCTGTTCTGATGTACGAAATATGGAAATTTGTATATCGAGATGGATTGTGTAAAATTCCTAGTGCGTGCGTGACACTAGCCATGTATATTCCTTGTAAAAAGGAAAGTAGAAACGACCTGATTTGCAGGGTGATATTGCAAAAGGATTGCAGGATGGCTATATAATAACTTTTCCTGTTTGGTGTCATCAATAGTTAAAACGAATGGATGAAATTTAAAGAGATTTCATATAATAACAAAGAAAGGCAGAGCCGGCCTTATCTATAAACGGACCCATGTGCAATAAACCCTTTCGGACCCTAATTTTTTTGCAAGGTAAATAAATAAAATTACAATCACGAGCTCATATTACTATTGCATATTTATTTACTGCGTGATTTTGTTTTTGCTATTAATTACTTGAGAAAAATTACAATTTTTTGCAATTTCTTTTTGAATGCTTAGTATAGCAAATGCATTTAAGCGTTATGCGCACATGATTGACAGAAAACAATTATTTATTAATTTTAATTTGCCGAAAGTGCGCTCAACATTTATTATTGTAACTGGCAATGTAAAGAAAAGTTTTAACACAGTTAATACATTTAGAAATTACTCATTATTCCCCTTTCTGTCATAGATCCCATCCCCACGCACTTACAATACATTCGTTATTTTTTAATTAACAACCAAAATATTCACTAGAAATAATTTATATGGTAGAACAACGTTTGCCAGGTCAGCTAGTAAAATATAAATATGAACAGATAAAAAAAAAAAATACGTTTGTGATTGTACAATCACAATGATAGAAAAATCCTTCTACAGTTACTTCCCTCTCTTAATATTAAATTGTTTGAATACACGAGGATTAAAATTTAACAGCTTGAAGAAAATTAATTAAACAAAATTAAAGAATCAGAAATAATATTCATTGGTAACATTATGTAAAAATGGTCAGCTTTAGAAAATTTCAAAAGTTACACATGCTTTTGTTCTTTTGAATGCATTTCATTATAATTATTTATTTATTTAAATGTGAAAATACAGATCATGTTAGACATTTATTTTGCATTCAAAGCAGAACTATGCGATTATTTATCTGTCTAAAGACATTATCTGCTTCAATATGCAATAATTCATTGTTTTTGCCCAAGGATTGAAAGGAATTTGAAAATACTTGGAGGATAAAGAATCTACCTTTGTCTTGAAGCTAGCTTAGAGGAATTTTTTAAACCAAGCATTCACATTATACAATTTTACTTACAATTTTATTAAATTGAGAAAAAAATCAAAATATTTAATCTAATGAGTAAAGCAGCATTAAAAGTAAATGCAGCTTTTCACTTGTACATGTTTTATAAATATTCTTAATATTAATAATTTATGGCTCATGCAATTATATTGCATAATGAACATTTAAATAATTGTGAATTTTTCATTTGCAAAATGAAGCCTTGATTATAAAAGCGAATACAGTTTATTTAGAACAGTTCAAATGTAAATACTTAACACCCAACACTACATATAATAATTTTAATTTAGTAATAGTAATGATACATTTTTAAATATTTACTTTACTTATTTTTGAGTTGATGAGCTGCAATAGTTATTCAATGTGGTTAAAAATTCAAAATAAAAACTTTAATGGTTGATTTTTTTTTATAGATACATAAATAGCCAAGTTTCTCAATAATGATTTTTATTATTAAGAAATTGTTATCATGATCAAGTGACCTTCAATACAGTACACTTATGCAATACTTTTACTTAAATGCTTCATTCATACTGAACAAAAAGCAAGGCATCATCTTCCATCAAGCACTTTAAAAGTTGAATCAAGCTTTTGTCAAGGGGGGGAAAAAAGTTTAAAAATGCATGAATGCATAGCACCTCTTAAAACATTTACAAACTTTAAATATTATAAAGAAAAATGTTTCAATGTTGATAATAATAAGAAATTGAGTATTTATTAAAACTGAAAATAAACAACAAAACAACATAGGGTAGCATGTTTTGTTTTTTATCTCATTTTTAAAAATCTGATCATTTATTAAAAAAAAAAAGAAAGTGAGGAGTAGACGGCTTTAAACAGAAATGTACATTTACAGTAAATACAAAAACAACAATAAAATTAATCTTGTATTACAATCAACAAAAAGTTTCATTTACAATAAATAAATAACAAATTTCTCTCAGAAAATCAAATAAATGATATTTTACAGGAACAATTCTCATCCAAGTAGAAAAGGATTTACTACAAACATTACTCCCTTTTACAACAAAATATTTTCGTCGTTTTTTCTTAAAAAACAGTTATAGATCACTGAATTTCAGGAAAAATATTTATTATTTATCTGGTAAATTATATTCACTAAAACATTTAGAAATAAAATTGTAACAAGAAAAAATTTTAAGCATTTTAATCTAAAAACTTGAAATAAATAAATAAGAATATTTCAATATTTTATTTGAAAAAAAAAAGTTGCTATTAACAGTTTTTTTTAAACTCAAACTGCCATATGATATTAACTAAAATATACACAAAAGTTTGACTGTAGTTTAAATTTTAATGCATTTGAAATTCTTCAATGTAAATTTTTTTTTCACAATAATAATCAGAAGAAAATTTGTTAAATATCAATAGCTAACTATTTCTTTTGAAAATTCCTTGTAACAATTATAAATATAAGTTCCAAGAATAGTAGGAACACTGTAATAACCACTTTTAAATAGCATTTATTTTCTTATAAAACAAGCAATCACAGAAGGAAAAAAATCTAAGCAAAACAAAAACAAATAAACAATAAAAAAAACAAAGATGTGAAATTATGCCATAATAAAGTCATAAAAATAGGACAGGATAATAAAAAATAATTTTTTAAAAAAGTAAGGTACCCCTAAATTTAAAATTGTATTATATGTCACTACCAACTACACTGAGTCACACATAAAATTCATATTGCATAAGGCATCTTTACAAAAGTATTTAAAAACAGAAAAACGCAATATTCATTTTTACTTTTTAAAAAGAAAAAAAGTAAAAACAAATAAAAATCTATTTATTTAAATATTCAAAAACATATTTCATATAATTTAAATAAAATAAAAATTCTACTAAAAGCAACAGTTCAATTTTTTTCTAAACATTCCTAAAGAAGAGGTCTCCAAAAAGATTATAAAATTAAACATTTAACTGTTACAAAAAAATAAATAAATAAAAATACCTTTTAAATTACTTTAAATAAGAATTTCGTTACTATATTATAAATAATAAATTTATGAAATTATATATGTATCATGTTTTATATAACTTTATCTTTTATTAAACATACAATTTTTTTAATGTACACCTTTGATCAATTGCATATTAAATTCCATACTAAAATTGCTTATATCATATACATTTCAATGAAAATAATTCACAATTTTTAATGATAAATCATATTTGATAAACAAAATATTTAAACAGTTGCAGTAAAATGGCTTGCAATTGATTCCATATTAATAGAATGAATTATAAAGACAATAAAGTAAAAATAATTTTTTACAAAAATAATTATAAAATTAAATAATTCCAAATGTCATACACATCAATTGCACTAAAATAGACACATTTAAATCATTAATTTTTTGTTAAGGACATAATATTTTCTGTGTAACTCTTTAAAAATATTCATTAGTTAAATTTGACTTTGCCTATTTTTAAAAAAGTTACTTTAATAGCTATACAAATGAGATATAAAACTAAATGTGATTTAAAAAAAAAGCTGATAGTAGTAAATATACTAAAAGACTATATAAATTCTATTATCTTTATATCCATCAGATAATAATTAGTGAAAAATTAGGTATAAACAGCACAACACGAAAGCAAATAAATATTTGTTATTATTTCTCTAGAGTAAATTTAAGTAGTTGGTTCTTTGCTGTACTCATGCATGTAGCCATAAATATATTTTTAATATAAAAAAAAAGCAACTGTACAAAACAACCTTAATATGAAAATGCATATTACACAAATAAATACTTTGGAAAATTTTTTTACAATATACATATATTTTATAGCAGTACATTCTTTTACATAAATATTTCATAAATGCATTGAAAAGTCCTAATTTAAGTGCCATTTTAGTTAATAATACATATGGTTACACTATTTTTACCTATCTATGACTAAGCTAATAATGAAAGAAAATTTAATCTTAAAATCTGCACAACACTATTTACAAATTAAATGCAACAATCGTTTTAAATAAAACATCTTTGATACAAAATAATATTTTATTTAGAAAAACTGTTTTAAAGTAGGGCCCTCATTCTTTTTATGACAAATAATTAATTTTATAAGAATTCAGGAATTTTATATACAGTTCATATATAATAAAACATAAGCAATTTTTATACACCAAATCTAAGAAAAGCACATTTAACAATTTTTGGCTACAAAAACAAATAAAAATTACAATAAACAATAAGTTCACAGAACAGTTAAAAATATAAACAATAAAATAATCAATATTTTATACAATAACATAACTAATCATGCTATGATTTATATATGATAAAACAAAAAAAATATATATTCTGAAATAAAATAACTAAAATGCTTGGAAAATTAAACTCCAAATTTTAAACAAATTTGAAATTTGGCTTTAACGGTCAATATATATAACTGATTTTGCATAAAATCCTAATCTTTGCTAATAATAATAATAATAATAGTAATTTTCAGGGAGAAAAAAAGAATTGAAAAAGAAACAATATAAAATTCATTTAAAATACATAAAATGTTGTATTTAAAAATTTAGTAAAATAAAAACTCAATGAACACTGAATTAAAAAATACATAAGCACCATCAGCATTTTTTTTATCCCCTCTCAAAGGAGATAAAAATCAATTCCTTACATACATAAATGTTTTGAGAAGCCCAAATTAAAAAACATTTCATTTTTATGGTAATATTCTATAGTTACACTAAACCTGAGCAACTTTTAATTCTTGCAAAGTGATGGACTACACAAATCTTTAGAGCATGGCATACAAAATAAATAAACTGAAATACTAAAATAAATATATCACAGTTGAGACACATTAATAATAATAATTTCTTCATACGTTTATTTGGGTACCAATCCACGAGGTACCGGATATTGCTCAATATCTGCTTTTGATTTCAATTGGCGACCACAATGAGAGGAAGTCCTAGCCCTAAAAGACAAAAAGAAACTATGGAAAAAATTCAATACATTCAAAATCTATTATTAAAATGATAAGAAAAACTAATAATTGTTGTATTAAATGTAGAAATTATAAACATTTTTCTAATGCATGAAATATCAAACTACTGTTAATAATAATGATTTAAAACAATACAGCATCATTTTAACTTGCTTAAATTATTTTCTGGAATCAATGTATAAGAAAATATTTTTCCAACAGAAAATCTATTTCATTTTTTTTTAACATACTACAAGTATTTTCAGTATAGAAAAGGAAGCGTAAAAGAATTTTATTAAATATCAATTAAAATTCTTTCACTTTCCATTTTTAAAATTGGCATTTCAATTTTAAAATAGGAAATTAATAAATCTTTAAACACGTGGAGCAAAAATAAATAAATAAAAAAAAATTATTCCATAATTACATATTAATTTATTCCATAATTACATATTAATCATTACATCAGACATGTCTAATTCACAGCCACCAATAAGTAATGCTCATATCAGAACATTGTAACAGGATTTTCATAGATTTGAATTTTAATAAATTTCCAGATATCAAGCACATTAAGAATTGTTTAGCCAAATAAAAGCAAAAGAAAACTCCTTACATAGTCCCATGATCCTTGAGAATTCTCATTTAGTCATTTAAGGTAGTGTCCCTTAAATGTGCATCAAATCATTCTGAGAAATTCTGAATTCCTCTTAAGAGCACAATGCGATATTATATAAACTTAATATTTTTAGTAACACATTAAATTCAATCATATAAAGTGTTGAATATTTTCAGAGTAATCAAATGGTGTAAGAAACATATTTTAAATGACAATGTTGATAATTTTGTATGGACTCAATGCTCATTCGATTCATTGTTTGATATACATTTATTGTTATAGAAGAATATAATCAAACAATTGCCTAGAGATACCTCATGAAAACAAAAAAGAATCTATTGTGCATTGGATGTTAGTACAAGATGAAGATTGATTTTAGATCTAGAATCCTCAGCATTCATCATGGAAGAATAAAAAAAATAAATTTAAAAAAAAGAACAACGTATCAGGAAGAAAGTATTGATTGTATTGTTAAAATGCCTCTACTTTTTTTCTTTTTTTTTTGCACATATGGCCAGCATAAAATAAAATCTTGTTTTCTAGTCTTTATTAGTTCTTTGAGTCTGACATAACTGTTATAACAAAGGAACTTATTTTATACTTATATAAATTGCATCACTTCATATCTATTTTTTATTAATTTTTATTTAATTGTAAAAAATACCACAATAACAAGAAAAATAATAATATTCTTGTTAATTGCACAATTAAGAATAAAATATTACCCAAATCTCCCCAATGTTCTTTGTACTGGTTCAGGGCTCTTTTCAACATTTTGACGTAGAAGTTGACTGAAAATTAATTAAAAATATATGAATACATAAAATTACCAGAAATATAAAATGATGTTAAAAATACAAAGACAAGATGGAAAACAAAGATAATCAACAAGATCAATATATCAGGGTTTAAATAATAATTTAAAATATATATATATACCATTAACTCATGTAAAACTTTTGCATATTCAACATCCTAATTTCCCCCAACATTTCCTAAAATCCAAAGGGTTTAGTTTTCGGTTACATTTTTTAAAACGTTATCATGAAACAATAAAACCAAATTACTGATGTGAACTTTTTAGAAATTTTTAATATAATTTTATATACAATATTTGATATGAGAATGCAATCTTCAAGAACTTTGTGGCATCTTGTAGATTTTTTTGGACTGATGCAAAAGTATTCAGAAACTCTTGAAAAACACAGATAAAATTTTCAATGAATAAATAGAGAATCGGACAATACCAATATATTTTTAATTTATTCAAATTTGCTTTTTAAATTAATGAGTGTTTGGCATAACTTGGTAAATTTTGTCCTTGTGTCAAAAAAAAATTAATTAATTTTTTTAAAATTCACTTAGCACAGCATTTGAAAAATATTTTTCAGCATTTATCCAGACTTACTGATAGACATTGTAAGAGCAACTTTCAGTGCAAACAGTGATGCTTTGATCATTTGACCACACATGGTAAGTTAAATGGGATTAACATGTGATATGTCAACAATTTGTTCTGAGTTTGAACTAAGTAAAACATGGAGGAGCATGATGAACATTCTTGCCTCATTGATTAAAATTTAAATATTTGATCAGCATGCCAACAGTATTTTTTTTTAATTAGTATATGTGTTGGTAAGACTGATATGTTAAGACATTTAAGAATTCTAGAAGGTGAAATAAGTTATCAATCACCTACTAAGATAATGTTGAGAATACCAAATGTAATGAAATTTACAATCTTTTACAATACTTTGAGTTAAGTATTCACTGATTTTTATTTCATTCTTCAGGTATTATGATAAAATTGATAAAATTTACACAGATGATAAAATTTAAATGCCATTACTTTTTTTTAGCTACATGCAAATAAAGAAAGTATTTTATTTATAAACTGATTGTGCAATTTCAGATGTCTGTAAAACCTTATATCCATTGATACATTATTCATTGTTGCAAGTTTGATATTAGTTGAGAGAAAGAAATGTAGATGTCAGAAATAGCACAAAAAATAACTGCTATCAAATTCATACCTGGTATTTTTAAAATGATAATTCCTTTATTTGAAAAACGAAAAACATGTAAACATTTCAGAAGTGCTATCTTGAATTTGATCTAATAGTAACAACAGTGCTGCAGAAAAATATTTCTTAAGAGCCGAGATACACGATTCTTTTCCAAAAGCCTATTTAACCTTGTTTACATTTTTTTAAAAAATCATTCAACATATGTTTTTTTTCATGAATTTTAATAAGATTTTATAAGTTGGACACATCATTATTAATTTACATATTATGACACAGTTATCATTTATATAACTTTTTAAACAGACCTAATATATTATATTTAATTCTTATTACATTTCAAAATTTATATATAATTGGAAGTTTTTTCTTCTCATGAATATTCAAGTGAAATGAATTAAAAACTGAAATTAAAAGGTACAGGCGTAGATTAGAGGGAAACTATAAGAAAAGTAGAAATAGAAGGAATTAAAAAAAAAAGTGGCAAAAAGAATACTAATATTAGATTTCCCCCTTCAATTACATATAGCATATACAGTTACAGATTTGGAAATGGCCTTTCCCTATTATTTAAGTAATGTTTGTTTTAGACCAAATGCTAATTTGGATTGTATATCCAGTGATCCACACCTTAGACTCATGGTGATGCTAATGAATCAATAACAGGTTTTCACATCTTAAACAAATTGTGGAATTTATTTTTTAAAGGTCACTCAAATGACCCTTTTTAAAATGAAGTGATGATGTGTATGCACATTTAATGCAATACAAATGGTTAAACAGCAAATTATTAAATCATAATAAAGCGATTAAGATTTCGTTTTTATTAGATAAAAAATATTACACAATGACTACAATGAAATGAGCTAACATGTATACAAGTCAAATGCATTTAACTGGTTAATTGTAGCAACAAGATAGGATTAACAAATAGTATAATATATATTTACAATAGATTATGAAATACCTGCAAGGGAAAAAAACTATAAATATAACAAAAATTAATAAAGCTTTGAAATTTATTCAAAATTCTGCAGTTCTAGACATCATTGATCATTCCCCGTTTATTCTCATTTGAGTATACAAGTGTTCTAACAAAGTTACACTTCATGATGAAACTGCACTAATTAGTTTAACTGAACTAATGAACTCGGGTTAATTTTTAAAAAAAAGTTAAACTTACACATTTATTACTTGATCAGCTAGCATATTCTTGATTGCTTCACGGGCATAGGGATCCATTTCTGGTTCATAATGGTCAATTGTTCTTTTTCGAGGAACAGCAAGATCCACTACAACAATGTTTTCACACTAAGGGGAAAATGAATAAAAGTTATCCTCCAAAAAAATGTTACAGCAGTGCTTGAAAAAAAGTTTTTTTAAATTTGGACAAATGAAGCATTTTATTTCATCAGCATGCTAACTTATATTTTAAAAAACTTATGGCAAAAACTCATATCTTTATAAATCTGCAATAATTTTAAAACTCAAGAAATACATTAAAACATTGAACATGACAGCAGTCAAAAACCTAACAGATCTTCTACGATAAGAGGAAGAGTTTAGCTATTAACATGTAGAATGTACGATTCATAATTAACTACTAATTCCTAATCACACATTATAAATACTATATAAAAATTAACAAATAGGCAATATCATTCGAAGTACAGAGCTGATTGCAATTCTATATCAAAAGCTCTGACAACTAGACTGAATATTATGACCACACAATGAACTGAATGACCACACAAATGTGATATGCATACATGAGTGTATATTTCATTAGCATAACAAGGAGATCAATACTGAAAAAGAAAAAAGGGGGGAAAAAAGAAGAAGAAGAAGGAAAACTAATAAATATTTCACTAATGAGCTTAATTATTAAGAATTTAGTAAAATTGACATTTATTAAACAAAAAAAATACAATTTTGAAAAAGATTATTTATTATATCATTTCAAAATAATAATCAGCATTTTGTTTTCCCTACATTTTTATCATTATTCAATTCTGGTTACTTTTCGGGAGGGCTGACAGTTTTGGGAATTGACATTAACTTTTTCTTAATTAATAAATGAAAATATGGTTTGATCAAAGATTGGCTTTTCAGTTAATCTTTTCAATACAACATTATAACCTAAACTGCACATTAAAGTAATCATTCAAAAAGGGAAAGGTTCATGAAAAATCAGGAATGTTAGTAAAATATCATAAAAGAATAATTAGAAAATTTTCTATAAAATTTTATCAGTACAGTTTTGTAGAAATTTTTGACCCCAAAACTTCAGATATTTTTGTTTAAAGAAAGTAAAGATTTTACAGTCTGCATAATATGCAAACTATTCATCCTCAAAGATATTCGTCATTTATTATAGTATTACCCAAATAATTAGACATCAAAAATGGATCTATGAGAGAAACTATAAAACATTTCATTAGTTTTGTCAAGACTAGAGTTTTTAAGACAAAAGAAATTAAGAGTTTTAATTTCTTTTGATTTGAATGCTTCATCTCAGCAGTTGGAAGTATCGATATTTTCAGCTTCTGTTTAAGACAATTCAACAATGAC
>JAPMOR010065942.1:0-60086 GCA_026543865.1 Argiope aurantia
AATGAGATATTTAATTAAAATCTAAGATATTCTCTTTTTTGGGAAAATCAGGCAGAAATTAAGAATACCTCAGCGACGCAAAAACACCCGATCATTTTACACATATCAAATACGTAGCAAGAGTTGAAAAATTAAACTTACTTTTATTCGTTTTCTTTCTCAATTAAACCTATTGAATATTTTTTTAATAAATAATTTACTTATAAAATTCCAAAAAAAAAAAATTCAAATATTTTATTAAAATTCGATGTTAGTAATAAAACTATTGAGAGAAAGGATTGAGCCTATTCTTTGGGGATGAATCCGAGGTCTTACAATTTCATAGGTACATAGACTTTGTCCGATCCTCCTGGATTGAAAAATTAATAAACGCAATTATTGTTAAAAATTAGTGTCAAACGGAATACTATAAATACTGAATTATTCGCTTACTCCTTCTAAATTACAGAATTCCCTAATATTAATTAACAGAATTATGAAGAGCAATTAAATGTCCAGAAATCGAAGTGCTTCAATAATTAATCAGTTCTATGTTCTAAAAGTTCTACTAACATTCACGCGGCCCTCAGTAGGATTTTCTGCGGAAACAGGGAAAATCTAAAATATCTGACTGAAAGAGTATCTTTTCTAAACAAGTTTGGATGACTTATTACCCCCACCCCTCTTGTGATGTTCGAACTAAAGGAAGTGTCGGTTTTCGAAAGACTTCTTGAAAGATTAAGGGAAATTTTTACTGTGGGTTGTTCGACGGGTCGGTTGTTCTTCTGAATGTCAAACTCCCACAGCAATATCTCTTGGGGATTAGGAATTCTTTTCTTGTTGGGTGTTATTCGGCTTGTCAATTAAACCTTTCTTCAATAATTTGGTCAACGCCCTACTCCCCCCCATCACTAAGAGGTGCTTTTGTCGACATCGGGTTTCTTTCTCTATATATGGCACTTTTAAAGCTAAATGTTGTTTATCACATACACACAAAAATGTGATTGTGGCTGTTAAGTGTGCTGATTATATTTGGCCTTATATGGCCAACTTACAGGTTGTCCCCAGTATCCTACCGTACCATTGTGTATTTCTGTTCAACCCTATAAAGGTTTTGCAGCGGCCATTGGAGGACACAGAGAAAAAAACTAGTTAGATAGTACTAAACAAATGCAGATTAAAGGAAGTCTCGAATTAAATGAAAATAGATCCTCACTGCTCCCAGGAATCAACAAAAAGATCCAGTGTCAATGGGAATGACATAAACACACAAACCTGAATATATGAAATCCCCCTTCCACCAGTTCAAGAAAAAATTAGGGAAATCATATAATTGGGAAATCATATAATTTCAGCCATATCTGGAATATCCTGGTTTTACTTAATCCTGTTCCCATCATTGGCAGCAAATACAGAGCTAAAATGTTTGTAAAATTCCTGTGACAAATTATTTTGTTAGAAATTGAAATTATACATCAGTTTTAGAGAATCATGGTACAAGTAGATAGCAAGGACGTTCACTGATCTTGAAAAATAAGGGGAGGCTGTTTAAGATGTGAGTAGTATGTGGGGATCCTGCATCCTGCATGCCTAAACTTTGTCTCGAGACCCGATTCTCAGTCATCCGTTGATTGATGAAAAATGTTCAGTTCTGATTCTGATTTTAATTAATTATTTTATAGAGTTTTGAATTTCTTTTGCTCTAATTTTAATTAACAAAGAATCCTAAAGATATTTACAATTTCTACCCAAAAGTGGCTACTACTAAGCGTTTTATGACATTATAAATATTTCTGAAATGGCATTGAAATACCTTTTCAATTGTGGCAACAGCTGTTTCGTCCAAGCCACGGTCTCTCTCTTTTTATTAGCCGCCCGTTACTGACAAGAGACGGGTGCTGAAGATCTTAAAGTTGCAGTTCAAAAACTAAAACTCCAAGATGGTAAGCAATCCAATTTCAATCTTTTTCCATCCGTTGTTCATTATTAAATTAAGACACTTGATCTATTTTATTATGGATATTTTGGTGTACTTAAACTATTTTGAATTGTATTTTTCTCACCGACTTAATGTTCGCCATGTTTTAAGGAAATATCTCCTACAATGTACTGTTGCAAAATAATAGCATTTCTTCATGTTATAAATACCTTAAAAGATATTAAATGTAGTAAAAGGTATATAAAATTTTAACTTCCATGTTTGGGAAGTCTTTCAGAATTATCTTTATAGATATGAGTATTTTAATTACGTGGCAAATTTTGCAATTGCGAAGACATAATGATATAATTCTGCGAGATCTACAACTTAATAAATACAATTAAAGTATAAAGAAAAGTCATTTTTCTCTTATTTCATGATTCAAATTTTGAATTTATCGGAGAAATATCGGCAATCTAAGTCTGGTTTTGACAAGAGGACCTCTCGATGTTAGTCCTAACTGAAACACGTAGTTTCTACTCTTAATAATTAAAGTTAATAAACATAGTTCCAAATTTAATTTTTTGGGAAGAGTTTATGAATTTTATATAAATTATTAAAATATGTTTACAAAACGAATCTGATTTACAGATATGACTTAACATGGCTGCATGCGTGTTAACGATTTTTATTAATGTTTCTTATATAAAACGTTTATTTACTTAATTTTCTCAATGAAATTTTTTAATCAATATGAATTTATTCTGTAGATTGGTCAATTATCTGATTCTCAAAGATAACGTAATAAACTTTCTTTGTACTGTTGAAATTCCACAATCGTGAATCAGTTATATTTATATATATATATATATGTGTGTGTGTGTAAAATATCCATAAATTGATATTTTACGTGGGTATGGATATTTTTGCCTATACTAGTCTGAAGTAGAAAGCAATTATAAAACCTTTACTTAAGTTGCTTATTTAGGAAGACCCACTATCAAACATCCAAGACACATTTGAGAATCCTAGCATTCAAAAAAAAGACATCAAATATACTTTTATTTTGTTACATATGAAATGTCAAAGCTATTATTTAGCTAACTCCTGAAAGGTAAATTCACGTTTCTTAACAGATCAGTAAACATTTAAGTGTATTGTAGAAAATACCATGTTTTGCCTAACTTATTCAATGACCAGTATTGAAAAAAAAAAATGCTTACATGTCTACAGACAAAGAACTCAAGGTCGGCAAAAACCTAAATGTCAGAACTTAGAGCATGACTTGTAAAAATGCTAATATGCTTGCAAGTTGTGTATTTAATAACTTAGAAAATTAACATGACATTAGGTTATAAAATAACTTTATGAAGTTGTAAGTAACCTTAATAATATAATTAAATGATACATTTACATGAGATTAAAAAACATGATTTATACGAGATTTTATAAAGTTATGAAAACAGTATTTATGCTGAAGTTTTGGGGAAATAAGAAATCTACTTCAGAAATCTAAATCTTTTTTACTCTCTTGTTATAAGTTCTTTTTGCTCACTTTTAGAATGTACTAAGATTTTCAAGTGATTTTTTAAATATAGATCTATAAAATGTGAATAAATAAAAAGATGAATACAAGTTTTTTTTCCCTCTCCAGGTGAACTTTACGGTAGACGAGATCCGTGGTCTTATGAACCACAAAAGAAACATCAGAAACATGTCTGTTATTGCTCATGTAGACCATGGAAAATCAACATTAACTGATTCTCTCGTATCTAAAGCTGGTATCATTGCTGCAGCTAAAGCTGGTGAAATGAGATTTACTGATACCAGAAAAGATGAACAAGAAAGATGTATTACAATTAAATCAACGTAAGTAAAGACATTTTATTTTAATAAACGTTTGTAATGTGTGGAATTCTTTAATAAAATTGTATAAACTACAAGAGTTCTTAATTATGAACCACTTGTTAACTAAAATTTCTAAACATGTTAGATGTTTTATAAATTGGATTATTTATCCAATTTTCAAGATTTTAATACAATTTTTTTGTTAAAATATTGTAAATTTTCAGATGAATGAAAATCTATTGATCTCTTATACATGTTCTATTATAGATTAATTGTATATATAAAAGATTTAACTTATTAAGCTTGTAAAATTTTTACTAATCTTATTAAGTTTATCACTAGTTATTCTAATTGTCTTTCTTTTATTTTCAGCGCTATTTCTCTATATTTTGAATTGCAAGAAAAAGATTTAGTATTTATTAAAGATGATTTACAAAAGGAAAAAGAAACCCGAGGTTTCTTAATTAATCTGATCGACTCTCCTGGTCACGTTGATTTCTCTTCTGAAGTAACTGCAGCTTTGAGAGTCACTGATGGTGCTCTTGTTGTTGTAGATTGTGTTAGTGGTGAGTATTTCTATCCTTAGTAATTATAAATACATGCCCTTGTTAAATTTTTAATATGTATGTGCTTAAAATTTACTTAAATATTTCATGCAATATAATAACTTAAAAATAAACTTATTTAAGATATGCCTTGCATAGCTCGGTTTGTCTTCCATTTCATTTATATTATACCAAGGAATCAATCTCGTTCATATTGAAAGTACCCTTATGAATAAGCTGCTGAAATAGTGGTGCTGTCCACTTTTTTACAGTATGTGTACATGGTCTATCAATCATGTTTATATATTTTATTTCTTGTAAAGTATAAAGTTTTCTCTGAAATATTTTTGAAAATATTTTTCTTTTGTATCAAATCTAATAATATACACAAGTTTTTAAATATTTTATGCTATATAAATAAATCTTGTATTAATGTTATATTGCAGTTAATATTCTTAAACATTAGAAGAAACTTAAGATCATAGATAAAGTATTTCCTAGGTAAAAATATTATGTAACATATAACCATTTTTATATTTAAGGTCATAATGTTGACTTTTATACTAAATAAATCATGTATTAAGGTTTTGATATTATTGATATAAAAACTATTTTGAAGAAATTCTATTTTTTAGGTGTCTGTGTCCAGACTGAAACTGTGTTGAGGCAAGCTATTGCTGAGCGAATTAAGCCTGTTTTGATGTTGAACAAAATGGACTTGGCTCTTTTAACTTTGCAATTAGACCCTGAAGACATGTACCAGGCTTTCCAGAGATCTATTGAAAATGTCAATGTTATCATTGCTACTTATTCAGATGAAACTGGACCTATGGGAGATATCAGCGTAAGTTTTCATGTTGGAACAGAAATATTTTCTTGTATATTGGAAATATTTCTTAAGTTTTCATTTATGTGATCTATTAGAAAAGAAATATTTTTTTATGTTGGAAATGTTTCTTAAAATGAGCTTTCCTTTACAGGTCGATCCTTCTAAAGGAAATGTTGGATTTGGATCTGGTCTTCATGGTTGGGCCTTCACCCTGAAACAGATTGCTGAAATTTATGCTGAGAAGTTTAAAATTGACGTTGATAAGCTTATGTCAAAATTATGGGGTGAGAATTATTATAATCCCAACACTAAGAAATGGTCCAAGAAACCAGCTGAAGGTTACAAGCGTTCTTTTAACATGTTTGTTTTGGATCCTATCTACAAGGTAAAGAATTTTTCTAATATAGGTATTTTTATACAAGAATAGTGTTTTTTAAAACCTGTTCTATAGGGATTTGTTAGTTCACCTTTTTGAATTTTACTGAACCTAAATATTTTTTGTCATTTTTTATGGTGATGGAAAAACTTTCAGTTCATTAAAATTTGTACATTTATCCTTTTTATAGGTATTCGATGCCATCATGAATTACAAGAAGGAAGAAACTGCAAAATTATTAGAAAAGTTAAATATTGTGTTAAAAGGTGATGACAAGGATAAGGATGGTAAGAACTTATTAAAAGTTGTTATGAGGACTTGGTTGCCAGCTGGTGATGCATTACTTCAGATGATAGCCATTCACCTTCCATCTCCTGTAACTGCCCAACGATACAGAATGGAATTGCTTTATGAAGGTCCTCTTGATGATGAGGCTGCTGTTGGTAAGAATTATATTTTAGTTCTAAGATATTGAATATAGAAAAGTTTAAAAATGAAACTGTTTCATAATATGAATTTTTTTCTTCAGCCATCAAAAGTTGTGACCCCAATGGTCCATTGATGATGTACATCTCCAAAATGGTACCGACTTCCGACAAGGGTAGATTTTATGCATTTGGTCGAGTTTTCTCTGGAACTGTTCAGTCTGGACAGAAGGTTAGAATCATGGGTCCAAATTATATACCTGGCAAGAAGGATGATCTTCACGAAAAAAGTATTCAGAGGTTTGTAATTTTTTTTTTATTTGAAGACTTAATAAAACTTGTTTATTTATTCATTATGTATTTCTTGATCCTAAAAATTGGATAACATACATAAGTAGCTTTTAAAGTTTATGGCAATTTGTTATTTAAATTATTTAATTCAAAGTAATTTGTAATTTTTAGTGAGTTGTTTTAGTATTTTTTAGATTTTTCCTAAGTAAGATTTTTAAAATTTTCTAAAAGAAATAGATATCAATTTGAGATAATATTTAAAGTCTCTATATTAATAAAGATTGTCAAGAATTTATCCTGGAAGACTAAATCTCCTTGTTTTTACTAGCTGTCTTAAAAATAGGATAGTGTAATCTACCATCTTCTTTCCCTTTCTTAGTAATGTAAATATATCTTTTTGTTAGTTACCTTCCTATTCTATAACTAGTGCAAGCACAAATAGTGCTGCACCTGCACGTTCGTGTGTCGGCATTAATGTGGTAAATAAATGCTTCTCAAGCATAATTAAGTCTTTTTATATTAAATTTAAAAATATACAAAATTTATTCGATTTAAAACAGTTTTCTTTTTTATGCTCTAATTTTAAATTTATATTATAAACTGACTAAAAAAAACTAAACCTACATAGTAAAACAAGTACCCCTACCCCTCCCAAAAAAAAAGATGGAATAAGATTTTACTTCTAATCAAATAGAAGTTTAATAAATGTTGAGGAATTCTATGTTTACAGAATTTGATTTTTTCTTTTTCTCCCTTCAGAACTGTCATTATGATGGGACGATATGTAGAACCTATTGAAGATGTCCCATGTGGTAACATCTGCGGTTTGGTAGGTGTTGATCAATTCTTGGTCAAAACTGGTACCATCTCAACATTTAAGGAAGCCCATAACATGAGAGTGATGAAATTCTCTGTGAGCCCTGTTGTCAGAGTTGCAGTAGAACCTCAACATCCATCCGATTTACCCAAACTTGTAGAAGGTTTGAAACGATTGGCCAAATCTGATCCTATGGTCCAATGTATCATTGAAGAATCTGGTGAACATATTGTCGCTGGTGCTGGAGAACTCCATCTAGAGATCTGTCTGAAGGATTTAGAGGAAGATCATGCTTGCATTCCACTCAAGAAAACTGACCCTGTTGTATCATACAGAGAAAGTGTACAAGAGGAGTCGAGTATCATGTGCTTGTCCAAGTCTCCCAATAAGCATAACCGTCTCTACATGAAAGCTTGCCCAATGCCTGATGGCTTGCCTGAAGACATTGACAAAGTAAATACTTGGAATAATTGTTTCTGCATTTTTGATTAGATCTTTTAAAATCGTGTATCTGTAATTTTTTTTTCTTTTTTTTTCCAGGGTACAGTCAATCCTAAGGATGACTTTAAAGCTCGGGCTCGCTACTTGGTTGACAAGTATGAATGGGATGCTACTGAAGCAAGAAAAATCTGGTGTTTTGGACCTGAAGGAACTGGCCCTAATCTTCTTGTGGATGTGACAAAGGGAGTTCAGTATCTGAATGAAATCAAAGATAGTGTGGTTGCTGGATTCCAATGGGCTACTAAGGAGGTAATATTTCTTTGTATCGGTATTTAAATTTGAACTCTAGATTTTCTTCCTGCTTAGTACAGTAGTATGCAAGTTGATGCATTAGTGTTATGTTCCGAAAGATTGCTAATATTCTATAGAAATTAAAGCTGCAATAATTTGTTAATTGTGGAAAATAGGCTATAATATTATAAATTTATTAATATAATATTTAATAATATAATTTGTTTTAGAGTGTCCTTTGTGAAGAAAACATGCGTGGAGTAAGATTCAACATTTATGATGTGACATTACATGCTGATGCTATCCATAGAGGTGGTGGTCAAATTATTCCAACAGCTAGGCGTTGTTTCTATGCTGCCATGTTGACTGCTGAGCCTCGTCTTATGGAGCCTGTATATCTTGTAGAAATTCAGTGTCCTGAGAGTGCTGTTGGTGGAATTTATGGTGTATTGAATCGTCGTCGTGGTCATGTGTTTGAAGAAGCACAAATTGCTGGCACACCTATGTTTGTTGTTAAAGCTTACTTGCCTGTAAATGAATCTTTTGGTGAGTGACTTTTTTTTTTGTCATTTAATGTAGATATTCAATTATGTTGCACAAAATGAATTGTGAAGGTATGGTATGTCTAAAATTTGGTTTATATCTGATATTTGATTTTTCTCTACAGGATTCACTGCCGATTTACGTTCCAATACGGGTGGACAGGCCTTCCCACAGTGTGTGTTTGATCATTGGCAAATTCTCCCAGGAGATCCTTTGGATGGCAAGTCTAGGCCTCACCAGATTGTTATGGATACAAGGAAGCGTAAGGGATTGAAAGAATCTCTACCAGACCTTGACCAATATCTAGATAAACTATAAAAAGGACACTAAATTAAAAGAAAAAAATACATAAAACTAGACAGCTGATCTTTGTAAATGTGATGGTGATGAACTGAATAAAAAAAGCTGGCTAGCAAATATTGTCTGCTTTACTGACTGAACTATACTTAATATATTTAAAACTGAATGTCAACTTTACCTTAATGTATTGAATACATCAAACAAGAATGTATTTACAATTGAATGTACCGATAGCTATCTAGGAGAAAGGGGACTTGGAACTTAATTTTAAGTGGCATTAACTAAATTTTTATTTCATACAGTGCAGTAATTATTATAATGCTATGATCAAGGCTCTTAATAGCAGGTTTTGAACAATATTTAGCATTTTCTACGAGTTTCATCCAAAAAATCTTGAATGGTAAGCTATGAGTTGAGGTCTATTTCAATTAGTTTTGTACTAAATTGGAAGATAATTTAATGGTATGAATGAAAATATAAGTTTCAGTATAGAAAGAATTTTCTTCTACTTTTAATATGGTGATCATTTAATTTAATAAATGCATGATTCCAATTTACAGAAAATTAAGCCGATACATGTTTGTGACTAAAAAAATATGATTCAGACACTAATTAAGTCTTACTAATTTTACTGAATTAATAACATTACTAACATGGAAAATTCATTTCCTATCAAATGAATAATGCATGAACACAGCACGAGATTAGTGAAAAATTATAAATTAAGGGCTTATTCTAGAAATTAACATTTTCCATTATGCATGTTATATTCACAGTGGTTAGTTAAACATTTGAACAGTCCAGAATGCTTAAAGGAAAGCAAATTTTACTTTGATTTATAAGGAAGTAAAGCAAATGAATTGCTAAATTATACAACTATTTTATATGAACATGCTCCTTTTACAAGCTTATAGGATTTAAAGCAACATTTTCTAAAAATTAAATATAAGAACAGAGAAATTGGATATTTTCTTCATGATTCTTTTACTTGTTTAATTCAAGTTCTCATTCTATCCATATCTGAGCATTGCTGAATAAGAATTTTGAAAAAAGAAAGGTGTAAATTACTTAAATATTACTTTTCCTATGATCTCGAATAAATGTGCATCTTAGATTTATTAATTTTCCTGCATCAATTAGTTGCTGTACATAAAGGATTAATTCAATTTCTGTATGTCAATATATTTGTAGTCATATATTCATTATATTAAAATTTCTAATTTTAAAAAGTGCAAAAAATAATGAGATTAACTTTATCTCGATAATTTATTTCTTTTTGCCATTCATCTCTTGCAAGGTGATAAATATGTGAAAAGAACATTAACCTTAATATTTTGCCATGGAGCTTATTAAATATATTTATTGTGTAAAGTAATTTGAAGAAAATAGTTTATCGACAAATAAAATTAATATAATAGAAATGGGAGCATAATACTGGTTTGGATTTAAAGTTACATTTTCAAAAATGCCAATACTTTATATAATCATGAGCTATTTTCCGGTCGCATTAAAAAAAAACTTATTTGACATGATTGTCTTAGAGCTACTGAATTCGGTTTAACTAGAAGACTTATGGCATAAAATTGTGTTGATTCATTTAAATGTCAATAAAGATAATGTTATTAAATTTTTAAAAACTAGGATCTAAAAGAATGCATCAGATACAAAATATATGTGAATGTAAAGCAGTAAAAGAAATTATTAAAAAATCAACAAATTTATTGCATGTTTTCAGCTTTAATTTCACTGAGATACAAACTTCCAAATCAGGATGTAAAAAATGAAGCACAGAGTTCACATTTTCATACAGGTAATTGTTTAAAACCTGTTTAAATTGTAGCTTAATGTTGTCGACATGAATTCTGCCACAACTCAATAGGCTGTGGGCATGTTTAAACCCCTTTTAAAAATGACAAGACTCGAGAACCAGGTGGTTGCTGACAGGACTTCCAGAATGCCACACAGAATTGCATTGGGAAACCAGTAGACAATTTCGTTTGAATTTCTCAGCCAGGTTTCTTCAGGGAAGTACGCCATTTTGCAAAAAAGCTTCCAATTTTCTCAATAGTAACATCTAATTTTTTTAAAAAAAAGGGAATGATGTCTTAAATAACTTCATAGTATAATTTGCCTACACAATTAAATCATGAAATCTTTTTGTATAAATCTGATACTAAACACTTTGAATTCATTGTAAAATTTATATAATGTAAAATACAGATCTTAACATTTTTACTAGAAATCGACGTTATTTTTTTTTAACTAAATGAATTTAAAGAAAGAAAGTTTTAAAAAAAATCCTGAGGGATTTATTTTTAGTAACAAAATATACAGTAAAAGGAATACACTCAAAAGATCATCTCTAGGTATTAAAATATGAATATCCCATAATTTTTAAGGAAAATGATTTGAAAATGTTAAATTAAAGAACTTCTTTTACTAATAATAATTTTGCTTTTAATCACATGCTATTTTATTGTGCAATCAATACTATCAACATACTTGAGTTTTGTTTATTAAATACAATAGCATGATAATAAATATGACAATTAAGGTTCTCTTAGGAGAGCATTTCAACTGAAATAATATTAAAGCTTTTTTTTTCGGGAAATATGAAATGAGTATTTTATTTGAATATAAATAATTATAGAAGTACTTTAATTAAAAAGAAAAATATAAGATTCTGAAACCACAAACAAAAATTATTATTATATTTGGAAAAACAATATGTAATTAATTCTCCTCTGAAATTTATACATTCTAATTTTTATAAAGTAATGATTTTATGTAAATTTTAAAAAATACTATAATATTTAATTGTAAAAGAGATGAAAAAATTATTAAAGCAAGATAAATATACAATACCTATAGATTGAGCAATTGCAATAGCATTATCAGGCAAATGGTGAAATGATCCAACCAATAATGTGACTAGATGGCAGTTCGATTTGCCATTGGTTTGCTGTTGTACAAGGTAGTTGCAACATTCAAGCACTTGATAAAAGTCCCTGTGAAGTAAAAAGGAATGCAATAAAAGCATAAAACTTCTACCATTTGATATTAAAACTAATTCATATGATTTAATACAGATTTGTAACATTGGATAAAGTTTGCTAAATGCATTATACAGTATAGCAAATCTATGAAAGTATGATCTCTGTATTAAATTTTAGTAAAAAAAATAGTAACAGAGATTTGGAAACCTAGTCATAGCATGACAATATTTATGGTTGGTTTGTCTTTATTTATTTTAACTAAATATATTTACGTTTATAAAATATCACATTACTTAATAAATTAGTAAAAATTTTCTTTTTATTATATAACAGCAATAACATACAATCCAAAAATTTAATATCATCAAAAGCATATTTGTATGAATAAACAATAAGTACTTCGAAATATATTTGAAAATAAAATTGGTATAACTGAAAAGGTTATTTTTAAATCTTTACAGTAATGTAAAAACAGTTTTTGTGAAATAAAATACTCTGTGATTACTGAGGGAAAACATTAAATTTTTGCTTGAATTTTGAAGTTAAATCAATATACTATTTAAGAATTTTGGAAATCCTTTATAAGTTACTACTCATTAAAAAGCAATTAGTATTAAACTTCATAATTCTAGGTCCAATAGCTTGCCTTACAAAGACTTTTGAATGACTGACATTGAACAGGTTACAATTCACATATAGTTTGTTATCCTACAAATATAATCATGTAAAAATAAACCATAAAGGTTACTTATCAATACTTCTATGTAAAGAATCTTTTTGGGATACAAACCATGCTTCTTTATCTTTTTTCCTTGGATATTTCATTGGGACTAGACTGCTCTTCTCCACTTGATTTTGTGCTCGAACATGGCTGTAATGAAATATTTTTTTATTTTTGAAAAATAAATTTGCTTTACGTTTTTATATAATTTTTTAACATTAACTATCAATACATTTCACAGATAATTTTGAAATAAAACTTACCGACCACCTTTACATAATTCAGATTCTAACCATCGAGTAGCCTCTCTTGCTGCAATGCTTTCTTTTTTTAATTGATCCAGATTTGCAATAACTATAAATAATTCTTTATTAGAACATAATGCATATCTTAAGAATTATTAATGTAAATAAGAAATGTTTCATGAGATGGATAATATAAAAATACTCTATGTAATAGAAAAAAATAATAATTACAAATTAAATTCATTTCATTTTTTTTTAATTCTGAGTAAAGCACAGATTTAAATAGAATATCAAACAATGCCATTATGTTAAAAAAAATTGTATACAATTCATTTCTTGTTTTCAATATTTTTCTCCAGCTGTTTGGCAATATACAAAAATTTCAAAGAAAAAGGATTACTTCTAATGGTAAAACTATTTTTTCTTAAAATCCTTTTATGATTAAATAAAAAATAAATATTGGATTCATAACAGTATAACATCATTTATATGATTAATCAAAATTTTAATTATTAAAAAAATTAAAAAGAATCATATTTCACAAATACTTTGCATGTCACCTTTAAACACAAGAGTGATATATGTAATGATTTCTCACCTACTAATGGAACAACAACTATGAACTTCTTGGTATTGACAAGTTGCTTTATGGCAGGTAAATTACAACACAAAACACTGGCATCTGTAACTAGAATTGGGGATAATTGACGAGAGGCCTGGCCTTCAACAAATGTTTCCAAATCATCTACTTCAGCCTAGTATTAAAAAAAATTATTTATTCATAATGAAATTTGAAAATAACATTTTTATTAAAAATAATAATTCAATTCAGGTCTACTGCTTTATTAGAAGTTTTTTTTTTAATCCCACAATACATAAACAAATTAAAATTAAGGAATCTCATTAAGTGAAATATTCGTTTATTATAAATAGATATAAAATTCCAAATTAAAATAAATAATATGATAAAAAGTAAAATATCTAAATTGGATAAAAATTTAACAAAAAATATAATTACATTGATGCAGTTGTATATGTTGTGATTGGATATGTTGCAAGAGTTTTTACAACATAGGAATATTTTTCAGACTTTTTTTTATATATAAAATACTAAAACAATTAAATAAAATTCAGAGCATTGATCAAAGCAATTTTATGATTGTAATTGATTAGATCAAATTACAATCATAAAAATATTAAACTAGTTAACTCTGAATCTAAATACTGAAATTCTCCACTTTTATTTAAACTCGTAAATGCTTTGACATTAGTTGCATCTTAAATTAATTGCAAATAAAAAGATCTTAAAAAGCTATTTTTATTTATCATTTTTTATTATATGTTTTTTTAAAATAGAGATAAGAAAAGGGAGAGGGTAAATATTATAATCATTATTAAATAAGATTTGAAAATGACCCAAATTATTATTCCATTCTTTGTATTCTAGATAGCTTTTAACTCAAGCTAAAGAAATATTATTTAACAACATTCAAACATCAATTCATAAAACAAAATAGTACATACACATATAAAGAACTTTTCTCTTCCAAATATATAAAATAATAAACTTAGAAAACTTTAAATCATGTCAGGGGGCTGACAATGGAAAGTTAATTAGTCCCTATCATTAAGCACTTGCCCCCTCTCCCTTCCCTTTTCTAGAGAAATCATGAGTTTTATCATTATAAATCTTCATTGTTTTAGAAGGGAGGTATGGACAGCAGAATATCAAAGATAATAATAATTTAAAGTTGCTACATGCTGAATAGTCAAAATAGGCATATTTTTTCCATTTTGATATCCAATGAAAAATAACTGTCTGCAGAATATTGAACACAATTATGTTGTAGTTCACCCAGTCTATAGTTTGCCTTAAATTTCGCAAACTAATCGACACAGTGACATGGTGAATCAGATATTACACTTTTTCAACTAAGAAATCATTAAAATAGATGAACATTCTGCCACCAAATTTATAAAAGAACTTACTTTTAACCACAGATGTGCCATACTTCTCATCAAGTAGTGTTTTTGGCTTTCTGCATCACGATTAGCCTAGATAAATAAAAACAACAGATAAATTATCTGGATGAAAATTAATTTATGTTCAAACTGAATAACATTTGACTTAAAATTAAACATACTGTTTTAACTGAACTCATTTCTTCCTTATTAGATTCTTTAGCTTTATTACTCAGATTAAAATAGTATTTCTTTTTCTCGGAATCAAAATCCACTGATGATTCAGAAGCTTTGATGACACATTTTCCAAATGAAAGCAAACATTGTACTCTTAAATATACCTGTAATGTATAAAAACATTAATTATTAGCAAAAAAAAAAATGAATTACTGCTTCCAAGTACTGAGAGCAGAATTTAGTAACATGGAATAAAGTTTATCAAATACAGATTCAGATTGCAACAGTTTTGCTTAGAACACCCTTAAGAACAAAACAAAATAAGATATGAATCAAATTTAAATTATAAGCCATAAATCGAGTCTTGGTACAATCAACATTTCAATATCTGTTTCAAAATTTTTAAGTGTTAATGCCCAGTATCCTATTTATAATATAGTTATATTTCACTTTTATGGTAAACTTTTTTTTTTTTTGCTTTGTGAAACAAGTCAATAAGTTTTCTCTCATTTCTGAACAATTTTCAATGGCATATACTGCTAATAGGCCAGACAAGACAAATTATTGTCCTTTTGAATATTTTCCTTTGTTTTCAAGGTAATGCAAGAAACTTGAATTAGATTTTTTAAAAAGTATTTTTCTATATTTTAATATGATTAAACAAATTAATGATTTTCAACGATTTTTTTAATTATTTTTCCCTTGTAGTTCCATTTTACATTACAGTTACCTTCATCATGGTGTTTTTAAAATAATTTAAAAGAAATTAAACGAAATCTGCATTTTAAATGGAGTTGTTAGTTAAGGGGCTCAAAGCAAAGGACATTAAGGGCATTTTATTTTAATCATTAATAGTAAAATGCTTAAATGAAATAACATGGATTTTTAATAATTAATGAATACAATTACCATTGGCAATGCACTTTTAATAATAATTTCATATATATTATTATTAGTTTGAATAAGATACATCGTGTAAATTCAGGAATAATATATCAAAATAAAAATCAAACATAAAAAATATACAAAATTATTCTTATTTAAAAAAATATGCAATCAGCTTACTTGTTCTGAAGTAGATAGAGCTCTCTTTTTAGACACATCAAAAGAAAGCTTAGAATGTATATCTTTTAATATGGGAAAAGATTGCAAAACAGTATCTTCAGGTAATGGATAATCTTGAATGACAGTTTCATCATTTTTTAAAAGTCTCTGAAAACGATCTATTAAAGCAAAAGGTTGAATTTAATAAAATAATTCATGAAAACATAAATAACAAATCAATCCAAAAATGAAAGAATTTAAACACTCCAGACAAATATATATAGGTATATAAAAAAAAAATGTTTGCTTACTAGTACCATTTGAAAGTTTATCTTCTATTTTTAGCAGTATATTTAACAGTTCAATAAGACAAGATAACAGATATGGTGAAGTCTGAAAAAAGAAAAAGATATATATTTACAAAGGCACAGACTTTAATCTGAAGTCACATTACAGTAAAATGCTGTTTTATAATATATTTTTTAAAAAAAATTACATCTACCAGTCTTTATTAAAACAAAAGTAATCCTATTTTATATAAATATATATTAAATTTTTTAAAACTTATAAATTTTTACAATTACAAGAAATAATAAATGTATAAATATAATTTTATTATACATCAGAATTAATATCTTATCCTTTACAAATTTTGAGGTGTGGAAAAAAGTATTTCCCAGATAACTTAGATATAATATTAAAATTACAATATATGTATATACACCATTATTAAAAAAAAAGGCACGGATTAAAAATGCAATAACAATATCTTGGGATCAATTTTTTATAAATAAGTTGCAGATGGAAGATTAAAACTTTATTGCATATGCAATAACTGCCATATGTGAATTTCTTTGATCACAAAAATAAATCTAACTGGTAGATCATTTCTTTTGCATATTAGGCATTCTATATGTGGAGGACTTATAGTTTATTGCATGCAGAAGAAACGGTAAAAAGTAATTTTAAAAGATTTTAATGGCATATTTCTATATGAAAATATGCATGCAGTTATTAAACATACATCAATGTTTAGAAACATGCATCGTAGTATTTGTTATGAAAAGAATTACCACATCGCCAATGAGTTACATATCACATGTGCAAACAAAGTTTGAACTTTCTACAGTATTAGCTTCAAAAGTTTTCTTCTTGTTGTTTTTTACAAAGAAATTATAATCAGTTGAAACTAATACAATTATTTTGAATAACCCTGTACATAGTGTAAAATTTTATTTTGCAGAAAGAAAAATCATAGATAAGATACAATCTTATAGGTATAACATGCTCCAATGAATGTGAAAAAAAAGTAGTGAGATTACTTGTGTTTATGCATAAGTTTTCATAAAACTTTGCAACAAATAATCATATATAATATAAAATTGCTAAGTAACATGAATAAATCATTAAATTTTGGAAATTTAATTATTTAAACCATTCTTATTTGCAAACACCATACAGATTTTAAATACTATGAATCCAAATTGTAACATAACAATAGATTTTTTTTTATTATTATTATTATTAATAACAAACTTTAAAAATTCTTTCAGACTATGTATTTGCTGAAAAAGGAACAATTCTGATTTGCTCTGACGATTAAAATTGAATGTAAGAACCTATATTGGGTTTGAAAGCACTAATAATATTATTATATTGATTTTGTCTTTAATACACTCATCCACTAAACGTATTTATGATTTTTTTTTTTTTACAGTTTCATTAATTTTTTTTATATCAGCAGTTTCCACCCTTTAATGTCTGTATACTCTTGAATAGTTTTTCTGAACTTCCCTTATTGTTTAGTTCCATCCCTAAGTCTTTTGTGTGTGTGTACATTTATGCTATAATGTTAAGGATTTGGATTCATTCAAACATTAAATGACACAAATTAACGACATAACATATGCAAGAATTATCCCTGATTTAAAATTTTATTTTGCTTTGTATTGGCTAATAACTCAATGCAGCTGCTACTGCTTGAAACTCAATTTTTTTTCTTTTAATTCTTTATATACTCCTTCCTTTTTTCTCAATAAATAATACAATTAACTTTCCTCAACAAGCCTAGATTCTCTTTCAATCGCTTATTCCTTAATTAACTTTTTAAAACTTGTTTGTAAAAAGATTTTTTTAAAGGTTCAAACGGCACAAAGACAATTACTATATTTTGTAACAGAAATATTTACAAGGTAACTTTTTAAGTCGCATTTCTACATCACAAATTGAGCAAATATTTGATATCAATCCAACATTTGCTCTTTTTTCATATTCATGAGCATAAATGAAATGGTAATTATAAGCACTCAAATTTAATAGCATAATATTCAAGACACAAGATTTTCTCTCCAGGTTTTCTTCTTTCTTCTCATATATTGCCCTTCAGTTTTTCACTGTCTTTGATAAGTTTCCTTTACAGCATTCAAACTGCTTCTATGTTCTCACTCTTATGCAATTTCTTGCTGTCTCCGCTTAACATTCTTTTTAATATTTATGTATCCCTTAATTTGTCTTGTTCTCCATGACTGCCTGATTCCTTCCATTTGGTTCTTCAATTTCAAGCTTTGGTTTGAATTCTTTTTTGCAACTGAAGATTTACCAAAGCAAGCATGTTTCTTTGAAAGCATGATTCAAAGTTTGATTTTCTCTTGTGTGGAAGACAAAAAAATTAAGACAGAATATCAGTCAGAATGGTAGAAGTTTATTGCATCTAATTAAAATTGAGCTTATTTTTTCTAAAAAATTTAAGTCTTAACATTTTCAAATAATTTTCAATGCATGTAACATTAATAATTTGCAAAAGAAAGTTGTGTTTGAAAAATTTAGAAATAAATAAGTTACTTAGTATCTTCAATTTACACATATTAGAAAAGAATCTTTCTGAACTTAATGATATAAAAACTACAAATTAAATTATATAAAACATTAAATAAATCAAAAATTTTATAGTGTGAGCTTCCATTTAATGCAAATCTTTCATTATGTCAAATTTAATCTCAATAGGTGAAATGAACTAGATTTTCACAGCAAAAATAAAAATAGACATATATACAAACTTACACGAGATAAACTTACATTACTTAGCTTGTTTCAAATCAAATGAAAATAATAATAATAATAATTTGTCATGAACTTATGATAAAAACCAACAACTATGTACCATTATAATCAAATGAAATTCAGATTAAATTGAAAGACAATTTCAATCAAATTCTAGAACTATGTTTCATGAAAATAAATTTTTATAAAATTAGGTTCAAATTAAGGAAAATATAATTTCATGCTTGAACTGCATCATATTTGCTCTCAATATACATAAAATGTTATGCATTATATATTTTTCCATAAATTTCATGCTCCTGTATCAAAATTTTAGTATTTTACCACTGAATTCATGGTACTTTTCATTCACTGCTAACCAATAGGCTTTCAGACTTGAATACTTTAACATATTACATAAACTTGGAAGGCAAAGTTCTATAACTCTTTTTTTTTTTAATTTTAATTCTTCATGTTTAGGTTTTCAGACATTACCGTTACTATTACAAACTCCTAAATGGAACTCCACTATAGGCTGGGATTCTTTGCTTTATATAATCAAAATATTAAAAATATTTTATGCAAAATATTATATGAATATCAAAAATACTTTAATAATTATATATCACTGAAGAGGGAAACATGTCAAAACATACATACCACAGCACCAGCAGATAAAATGTTTTCATTTATTCTAAGCCAATCTGTTAGAATTTTGAGACAAGGCAACAGTTTTATCTTACGGAGAATATGAACAAACTTTTCTGGAGCTATGGTAGGGTTGCCAAGAACACTGAAAAAAATTTTTTTATGAAGAAATAAATAAATTAAATTAAAAAATAAAGCAAATCAATCATCTTCAAGTTAGAATAATTACTTATGAGAAAGTTTAAATAATTTTAAGTCAAATCAAAAATTTCTAAAAGTACTTTTTTAAATGAAATGCAAATTATAATTTCACTTGTATTATATTTTTAAATTAAAAACATAAAATACTTTATTTTTGTTCATTTTTTTTCTTTATTTCTATCACTCATCACATAATGATTAAGATCTCCATCTAAATCAGTGATTCTAAACTGGAGGTAAAACAATTTTGAAATACATTAACAATATCAAAAATGCTGTGGTTATGCTATTCACAATAAAATAATTGTACTTTAAATCAGATAATCCCTAGCAAATAAGTGCAAAGATTTTGCAAATATGAGTTGCTTGAAATAAAAAAATAATGATATCTTAAGGTAACAGTCAGTATATAATTTCTAAATGAAAGAAAAATTAACAAGAAAGCCGAACCAAATTCTGAACAAATGGAAACAGAATGCATTTAACAGTTTAGAATAAATAGAATTTTCTTTCTAGAACAGTCAGGAAAGTAGCATGGAATTAAATAAATTGCATACTGAAAAAGACAGCAAAAGAATATGCGTTAATTATTATTTGCAATTTTATAATCAACAATTCGTTTTCAGAATTACAGAATAGAAAAATGGAAGATTGAAAATTAACCTTGCACCATGGAATTTATTAAAATTTTGATAGACTTGATCTGTAGTAGATTTCCTTCTATTATACATAATAGAAGTAAATCTAAATGAAGATAAGTTTGATTAAACATATGAATATTTATTTACAAAATCACACTTAACACAAATGAAATCTTACCTATTAACATCTATAGAAGAGCTTTTATCACTTTCATCATGATTTTCTTTTCCATTATCATCAGTAAGATTTATTGAAGATCCATTAGTTAGAATTAAGTTATTATCTAAATTAGCATCCAATTCACTATAACAAAAAATATTTGTATTATAATTATTAATTCATGCCCATGTATGTACAACTACAATTTCCTAATAGAAATTATTTTAAATCCTCATCAAATTTTAACAATCTTCCATCATATTGGGTTTTAATTAAAAATTGAAATTAAAAGTGATAGATTAAAACATTATCCATCTGATTTAAACATATAGAAGAAGTGTTAATCTTGTATATTTACCATACTATAATCATATAATCTAATCATTAAAGTTATTAACAAATAGACTAACTGCAAATATCAAAATTTAACAATAGCAACAACATTAAGATAATTTTCTTTTGATGCATAGAATAAAGTTTGGGTTTTAAATTAAGGAAGATAAAAAAAAATAAAAAAAAAGCCAACATTTACACATGTATCTATCTTGTGAATTTTACAAGGTTGACATTTTAGGGTTGATAATACTTTAGAAATAATGACATCAATGAAAAAAAAACAACAATATTTAATAAATAAATCTAATCTTGAGAGAAAAAGGTTTTAATAAAAAGATTTTTTTAATTATAAAAATATAACATCCTCCATTTTTTATTGGTATCAGGTCACAAAAATGAAAATTAAAGTAAATTTCCAATTTTTTTGAGGAAATAGGTGGTGCAGCAACTGCAGATAATCAGTAAAAAGACTGATAAAAGTAACAAATAAAATGAAAGATCTTAAGGAATTTTTATTTACAGTATGGGGAGCCTGCACATACAATTATGTTTTAATATAAGATAGGTGTTTCAGTATTAAAAATTTGATAGTTTACTTCTTTATAAAAAAATTTCAATTATTTCTACTTTTGGAATTAAACTACTTTTTTTATATGAAGTTTTATAAAAACAATTTAGAATTTTTCAACAAGGTAATTATTTTCAAGTATATATATATATATATAATGATATTTTAAAATTTTAATTTAATCCAAATTAATTTCCAGAGCTTTATCTTAATTTATCCCATAGTAATTTCATTCTCTTATTTCTTGATCCAATTCCACTTTCAGTTTAATTAATTCAACTGAAACTGTGTAAAAAGTACTGCACCATCAATCTACATATCAAGTGAAAGCGATCCCACCGTTGCCCTTGCCAAGGTGTCAAAGGTCAACACGAGTATTTAATTGGAGCATGGCTGGAAATCCCGTGTTATATAAGACTAGTGATCATTTGTTTTGCCCCTTTTTCTTACTTCTGCGTTTGTGCCGCACTGCGCCTTCTTGTAAATAATTATGCCTGTCTCCAATGAGAGAATAAAACGAAATTAAAAATACAACGTCTGGTCTATGTCTTCAAACCTGCCTTCTGCTCAATATATATATATGAGTATAAAAATGTTTTTAAACCTAAGTTTTGTAACTAAACCAGCTTTCTCATTTATTGCTAAACCAGGTATTTCACATTTTGAAGTATTTAATTTTATCCTTTTATAATAATATCCTTATAAAATTAGCAATAAATGAAAAAATCATAAAAATTGCTACAAAACTGAAATGAGACAAATAAATGCTTGCACATAAAAGACTTTTCATGAATTTTCACAATATTTCGTATGAATCTTAAAGTACTTTTGAAAATTAAGCATTAGTTTACTGCATAAAAAAATTGTTTCAATCAAAGCTACAATTTTCAGTAAATGTTGTCATTTCTGAAAATTCCATCAAAACAGAATAATATAGTATTATGGTAGATATATAATAATAGGCAAGAAAGATGTATAATAATAGATAAGGATGTGCAAATAAGATATGTTTTCCAAGAATTGCTTTATAATGAATTACACATACCCATAATAATAAAATTAAACATACCCATCAATGCTTAGACCATTTTCTTCAATTATATTCTCATCTTCATCATCACTCTCACTACTACAACTTACATCAGAATTTAGCAAACCACTTTCTTCATCCGATTCTGGTAAATCTGACATTTCTCCTGTAAAGCGCAATAAATGAGAACCATTTAAATTCCAGCAATGTGAAACACATACTTAATAGCAATTATAAAATAACTTCTAAAGCAAACATATTAACAATAAAAAAATGTTTCTAAATATCAAATTGCAGTAAAAATTAATCAGTAAACATACTTTATAATAACATTTATTGTTAATTTAAAATGAAAGAATATATAAATAAAAATATTAAGCATTTAAACTTTCTTCGTTAATCATACGTAGTTATACAAACTTTTCAGACAGTCTTAATCTGTCTCACCTTTTTAAGTTTCCCACCCAATATAATAGTTATTTTAGGGAGTGAAAGTTTAGCAACATGGTTCTAGAATATCATTATGAAAAAATATTAAATGTACAGATACAGACTATGTTCACAGTAATGATTATCTAAAGTCTATTAATACATATGAATTGCAAAACATTAATAAGAAATATCTATGTTCTATAATCTATCTAAAAAAATATCATATAAAAATATTAATTAACATATTAGAATGTTGTTTCAAAAGAGTTAATAAATAAGTAATACCATCACTCAATTCTGAATCATCTTGGCTTGTGCTGCTAAGTTTCCGTCGGCGACGCAATCTATGCAAGCGCTGTGCAGAAAATTTCTTTAAACTTGATTTTTTCCCAGACATTTTCTGAAATAATATATGAAAAAAATTAATTTAAAATTCAGACTTTATTAATTATTTATTTATTTGAAAATAATGATGTTTAGCTTTTGTAGATTGTATTAATCTTTTATAGCATAACACATTTTTTTTCATACAATATTCAACAATAATATATAAACAAAAGGGAAAAAAAATGAATATATAAAGAAGAATTAAATTTAAAATTATATACAAAAACAAGATATTCTTTCAAATACAGATTGCACATTATGACTTTTTTTTTGCTTTATTTAATTTGCAAATCTAGTTAAAAAACTTATGCAAATATGAATAAATGTTCCAATTCTGCACATAACAATTTTTAGTAGTGTAAAAAATATTCATGGTTGTTAAATAATGATTATTCAAACTATCATTTAAAATTGAACAAGTTGAAGAATTAGAATACAAATCCGCAAAGAACTCTGAAGTTATAATGCATTTAAAGTCACATTTTAAGCTTCTAATTTACTTTATAGATTACATTTTTTTACTATAAATTAGATGATAAAAGTGCATATAGTGATGTGCATAGCACATCCTTATAGAGTCAGAAATTAAAGAAGATAATTATGCTGACCATTACTCTCAATATAGTTTTAACTGAATGAAAACAGACAAATAAATAAGTCAAAATATTCAAAATTATATATTATTATAATAATGATTTATTTTCAATTTTTGTAAATACTATTAGAAATTTGCCATCAACTAGAAACAACAAGGACAAAAATGTTTAGCTATGAATAAAGACTGTACACCATTTAATAAAATATAATAATATATATCTAATTATTTTGCAGGTTAAATTTAAAATCAGGTATATTTTTAATAGCATTTTTTCTTCTTTTAAATTTGCGGTTAAAATTATAAATCATTAAAAAAATATGTACAGTTTAATTTGTATACAATTTAAATTGTTAAAAAAAAGGCAAAGTATTATTAAAAATTTCAGCATATATCTCAAATCAAATCATAAATAAATATCTTTGGAAAGGGAAGGTAGAGCTAATGAAAACTGTTATATATTTATGTTAAATGCCAAGTTACATAAAAAATGTCATTAGCTTACACTGAAATTTAAAACCATAAATAAAATACAATTAACATAAGAGTTAACAAAAATACATTCAGATACCTTTAATAATAGTTCTTTGTTTATTTCATTTTCTTCACTTGTGTCATCTAACTGTTCCTTGGAAATGGACAGTGTTAATTGTTTTGAAAGATTCTTCTCATTTTCTAAAAAAACACAAAATGGAATTTACTAATTTCAGTTCTTTTAACAAATAATATTAGTTCCTTCGAGCAAAGTACTATTACATAAAACAGTTTACCAATTATACACCCATTCTGAAGACTTTCTGTAGGCTTTAAATCTAGTATTGCTATTGACAACTGTCTTGTGACTCTTTGTACAACATAAGAGAAGAAAGCAAAGGAAAATGATATAGCAACAGAAGCATATGTGGGACCTATAAAAACAAATAAAAACATTAGCTACACTTCAATCGATTTAAAAGTAATTTGAGAACTATAAAAAGAGACAATAAATATAGAAAATTTAGATTCAATTTTCAAAAGATAGGTAGAGATGAAAATAGCAATTTCACTCATTTATAAAAAGCTAAAAATTTCATAATTTAATGCTACAATTAAATTATCAAAATAGAACATTTTAATACTAGCAAATATTGCTACCTAAAGTAGTACATTTGCAATAAGTATAACTACACTTTGTATATAAAATATATGAAAATAATTATTGTGCTTTAATGAACTGAATAATACTAAATCCATAATATATATATATATATATATATATATATATACACTTGCTATCATGTTTTTTTTTAATTATATAGTTTAAATGCAATGTTGTTAGGAACCCCATTAGTTCAATATTTCCCCATTTTATTATAAGTTTATTTAGTTATTGAAGTTTGAAAAATTAAATTAGCTTAAATAAATAACTTCAGTAAAGTCATTTTTTTGGGGGAGGGGTAAGTTGCATTGAGTTGTGTAATTTCTAATATTCTCTCTCTACAATCTATAGAGAGAATATATTACATCATCTACACAGAGAATATGTGATTAGCTATGGGAAAAAAAAATCTTGAATATTTTTTTTATAACAACAATATTCTATATATATTTTATTTCTGTGCTCAGGAAATAAAATTTAAAATATATTTGCATGTAAATTGTTTTAAATCTTTAAAATATTAATTTACCTATGTCCCTTAAACATTTTTACAAATTTCAAGATTACTTAAACTGGACAACAAATAAGACTGCAATATCTAATAAATATGTAACCAACAAACCTATAAGAAATTTTAAGGTTAAATATGATGATGATTACAATGATTTTTTTTTTTGCATATATTTTTACATAATTTTTTATTTTTCTATCCATTCAAGATTGCTGACCTCCTTATATTTTCATAATTATTATTCCATCACATACTAACAGAAGTTCAAAATATTTGCACCTTCTTTGCAAAATTACATGCTATTTCAGAATAACATTTTATATTTTCCTACTTTTACATTTTTCAAAAAATAAGAGCAAAGTGGTATAAATCACAGGAAACCCCTTATAAAAATAAAAACCTTTAACAAAAAAAAAAAAAGGAGGTAAATATTTTTACAAATGCAATTACTAATATTATACAGTACTTCTATCCGATTCTTAGTGCTTATTTCAAATAAATATTCATTATAAATGTATTGTTAATACCACTTTGCCTTTGTAACTCTATTTATTAGAAGAAGGTAGTTAAAATATTGGGTAACATATCCTTTTAATTTGGTTGTCTTTCGTAATACAGGAATAGAATTGTCTAAAATGAAATTAATGACATTTTGTCCCATGAACTATTTAAATTTTAATAGCTTGTCTTGTATTTACAATATCAGTGAATACTAAATTTAGTAAGGAAAAAAAAATTAGTAACTTCATATGTTTGACATGAATTTTGATGACATATCTTATTTCTTACGTCCTCCATTTGTCTTTCAAGTTCATAACTATATATATTGTTTTCCCTCACTATCAAATGATTATTAAAGGTACATGATTATGGAACTCTTTTATTTAGTCCCCCCCCCATGTTTGAAGAGCCTGACATGGCATAAGTGACAGTAATTTCATAAATATGAATTTGAATGTGAGAAATCTAAAAAAGCCTATCAAAAAAGTACTGTATTATATAATAAAGATGAAATGCACACTCATTAACATGCATCTAATTAATTTTAATATATACAAACCTTTTTCTTGTGACTTCCATACACATAACAAAGACATGACCACCACTTTAAAAATTATATCTTCAGAGAGCCAGGCATCTACATCTTCTGTTTCAGAATCATTTTCATAAGTTGAGGTACTGCGAGTTATGCCAAATTCTTTAAGAATATCCTGGCAGTATGTTTGGGCATTATAACTAGAGGAAAATTAAGAATTAATAATGTGAATTCTGAAGTTATGTAATGAGAAACTTAGTACTTGGGATAGTTTACTCACTTTTCACTAGGCTTAAAATAAAACATTTGGCACAATTTTAAGAACCTAGATAAAAATCTTGTGCATTTCAATGACCTGGAAAAAAGAAAATGAATGATTAATTTGTTAACAAAACCAAATCTGAATAAAAATTATAAACCAGAAAGAAATTAGTCAAAAATTTGAAATTTAAATTTAAAAAATTATTAATCAAACTAAAAAAAATTGAAAAATTACTTTTTTTCAACACAGTCAGATGAATACAGCTGCTTTATCACTTCTTCGTTTTTCTCAAACAAACGTACTAGATTATTATCAGCACCCTCAAATCTTTCACGACTCGACAAGCTATTGGGGAATAAAGGGCACAAGATTTTTGTCAGAAGTATTTGCAAATTTAAAAAAACTGAATATCACAAGGACATAACATATTAAATTTGACATGTCAAAATTAAACATTAGTTTAAAAATAGACAACAAGTAAATTACTATGATCCAAGAAGAGACTTAATAGACAATATAGATATATTTTTCAAAATTTCATCATTTATTTGCAGTTTTTTTTATGAGTTATAAAGAGATGTCTGAATGCAACACTATAAATACAAAACACACCCAGTGTGTTAAGAAATCTCATTTTCAACTACCATTAATTTTACTGAAATGCCAATTTTGAAACTGATTTCACTATAAATTCGGTACCAATACAGCATTAATGCCTAAAATGTTTCATTTTGAAAATAATGATCCACGGATTTACAATTCAAAATGAATAGAATGTGTTATAACTCTAAAGATCTTCAAATCAAATATTGAAAGCAAGATGTGACATTAATATATAACAAAACTATAACTATGTATAACAAAAAATTACACACCAAAGTGATAGATTAATTGAGATAAACTCTCTTTAAATTATATTATATTCACAATTATCTATAATGCCTAAGACACATTAAAATATTACCAAATATATGATATTTTAGTGTCATACAACAATGAACCCATGTTACAACACTTAGAAACAACAAGAGTCAGCTAACCGAATAAAATGTTTGGACCAAAAATGCTTTTATGGAAAAGTGAAATTTAAACTAAGGATTGCAAAACAAATAGCAACATTTCTTACCATCTCATGTAATGATATGCTGAATCAAATCTATTGGAATATAGTGAACCTAATTGATTATGAGGAGTTCCATTTTGGCTGTTGAGACAAAACGCTTGTTGATAATATCTTTCAGCAAGATGGTTGCTTTCAGGCTCATCTAGCTCTGCAATATATCGTTCTGGAAAAGAAGAAAAATGATTTCATTATCAAACAACAGTTAGCAAGGTTTAAAACTATTTTTGATAGATTTATATGCATATTGAATAATCAATAATAACAATAAAACACCTAGAAAATACTATCTTAAATACAAAATTTTAGACTTTTTTTACAATTTATAATATATGTATAAAAAAGAAAAAAAAGAAAACATTACATTAAAAGCAAAAAACACTAAAAGCCACTTATAACTATTAACCAAACAATTTTAAGACTTTACAGAAAAACTAATAAATTAATTTTATAAGAATCAAGGGAAAAAAATAGCTACTGTATAAAATGAGAATTACCTAAATCCCCAAGATATATCAATATTCGATGACTTGCTTGATCTGCCCAAGTCTGCACACTCTCATCACTAGCTGCTGACAGCTGATATTTTTTCCATCTCTCTGAAATTTGAATGATAAACAAATTTTTTAAAAGAATACTATGTAGAATTTTAATGTAAAATTATATTCAATCTCTATTATATTGAGATTGAATGTGAAACCAACAGCACTATCATTGCAAAAGGTGTAAGAAAATAAAGTTGAAATGTTGCATTTTATTTACTTCAGAATATTTACATTATCTGATACGACTTATTGTTGACTGCAATAAAAAATATTTTCAAGACTTCAATTAATAATACAAAAAAAAAAAAAAATCTTCACTAATATCTTTCTAATGCTTTAGAATACCAAAATTTGCAGAAATGAGAAACTGGATTTTGAAATGAAGATGCTAATAGGGGATTGGATCTCATGCTAACAGCCTCAGTATAACACACCTTACAACCAAGCTAGATGGGATTGTCTTAAAGACTCCCACTTTTTGTTTAATGCAAAAATGGATTCACTACTGGTTTTTGATTTCAATACCATAAGATTATTTCTGTATTCTACTTTTATTTATATACACACTTCATAGAGTTTGATAACAAAATGTTAAGAAACTCTTAAAATTTCAGATTTATGTAGGGTATGCAATAAAAGTAAAAGCCTACTTATGTGTTATTATTATTAACTGACTGTTAATTTATATGTATCACTTTTAATATATCATTTTTAGCTAAAAAACTTGAATTGCACATGCACATTGGAAACATGGTATCTAATTAATTAAAAGTAACAATTTAATTAATAGTAACAAAATCATCACTACAACTTTCCATATGTTTTATACAGTATTTATGAAGATAGTTAGTAAAAGACCCAATACAGTAGCTAGAATTTAAAAGAAAAAGGAATAAGCTTCCCAATTGTATTTATAGATATAAGCAATTTTTCTTTATAAAATTAGAACTTTAAAAAGTAATAGATATGCTTAACACTAACAATAACCTTTTGGAAAATTTAAAGACTAACTAAAATAATCTAATGATTAGCTTCATACTTTTATTCAATGCCAATTTTTACTTTTAGTTAAAAATGAATGTATATAAAAATATTTCGATAATAAACATAGTATTTAAAATTAACTAATAAGTTTAGAAATGTAAAAAAAGTATTAATTATGAAACTAAAAAGATTTTATTATCATTAACATTTGACAAAATTGCAAAATTTAAACATGTTGAATGTAGGGATTGCAATATCGGACCAAAAGTTCAATACCGGTATTCAGTATTTTATAGATCTTAAACTGGTAGAAGAAATTTTAGAAAAAGAAAACACAAGTGTTTCTTTGTTTTATTTCCCAGTTTTATTAGAGAATGTAAATATCACAAAAAAGTAAAGGACATCACTATTCAGTCTGTGGTACTACTACAAATTTTTGAAATGTGATCTTAAAAAACATAATGCATCCATTGCACAGCCATTAAGCCTGGAATGTAATTTTGAGCAAAAACTGCCATCTCATTAAGGAAGGACAATAAGCCCATTTGCAGTATTCACCTTTGAATTTCTCCCATTAGACACTTTTTAGTTCAATTTTTCTACGTGTATGTGAGTGTTGTGTTATTTCTGACAGCATTTTATTTTAACTCAAAATTTCTTATCGATATGTGTAGCCAAAAGTGGTAAAAAAGCTTTCAGGAATGGTACGAAGAAAATTTTACATAATATCATTAAATATTGTGACCAAGAAGCAGAAAACGGGGAATTAAAATATACCTGAAAACATTAATAACATATTAAAAAGAAACATTTTAATAAGTAAAATATTATTACTATTTTGTAAAAAAAGTAATTACAAAATTTTAAGAACAGAAATTTTTTATTTATTTTTCATAATTCAGTGTTTATGTCCCTTATATTAAATAAAAATTGCTCTGAAATATTTTACAGTGCATTAGTACCTTTTCCCTTCTGTATTACTAATTATCTATAATGTTTATGTCTCATAAAACCGCGAGTCTTCATTGTTAAATATAAACATTTCCTCCTTTCATCTTTCTTCTCACCCTTGTTTTGTCGAATTAAACTCATCCTAACGCATGCGCAAAAGCATAGAGGGTTTCACAATCCATTGTCAAACAGTATTTTATCACTTATCTTGATTGTACAATGCAACTTTGTATTTACAGTCTAATTAATTTCACCCATTAGGGAGACATAAAAACAAAAATGGATACTATTTTGCTATGTTGGTGATCCCTGAACATATAGTGGAGACAATTTAAAAAATTTCTAGTAAATACCGAAAAAATGGTAATTAAACCTGTGAATACTGGTATTAAACAATTATACAAATGGCTCAAAATACTGGTATTCAGTATCCTGATATTACAATTTCTAGTTCTATGGTTAAGCTTTAACTATTTTTTCTATAACAATTGTGTAATGTAATGTCGCTTAATTTGAATACTAATATATTTGAATAATAATAATATTCAAGAAGCAAAAATAACAGTTTATCACAAAATACAAAACATATCTTTTAATTTATTCAACTTACTATTTTATTTTATATAATAAATATAATTTTGAAGAAAGCAAGAACAAAAATTTATTAGAAATCAAATTTTATTTTGTAATTAGACTCAAGAATTAAAAGTATTATTCAAGGAATCACATGAATACAAATTACCATTTAAAATTAAAATAAAAAAGAAATAGCAATGTAATAAAGAGAAATACATTCAAAAACAGAATTGATAGATTTACATTTCCTAAATTGTTTGTTTAATGTAAGCAAGCATTAAAAATACAAAACAGATATTTTTTACTATTTATGTACATAATTACAACGAATTTTTCTAGTCATATACAATGACTTCCAAAATAAGTAGAAGATTCAATTCCAAAATAATCTTTGAACTACTAAGAATAACAGAATTTTTTAAGGAATTTAAAGTTCAATCTTCAAAAAATATTAATGTTCCTTTTTAAATTCATAAAAATTAAGAAATAAAAATTTGAAACTGATACTTGATAATTTAAAAATAAACTACTCGGTTAAAAAATTGACATAATATTTTCTATATTACTTAATATAACTATTAATATCCACAAAAATGCTTGTATATGAAACTGAAAGGAGAAATGCTCTGTTAAAATCTTATCAATATCAAAATGATATTTTAAAATAGATAAGCTTCTTCTAATTATTTAAATAAAAACAAAGGATTAGAAAGGAACGAGGATGAAGAAAATAAGTCATTTAAATATAAAATGAAAAATCTTAGTGGCAAGAAATAGCTAAAATATATAACATCTCTCTACATTTATATATATATATATATATATTTAAAGATTCTTAATACTTTCACAGCACTTTTTCTTAAGTAAAAAGTCTCTCAAAATCTGCATTCTCCCCAGGTTCCTTAAAATTTTTAAAGGGGTATAATGTTATAATTGGACAGAGTCACAATTGCATAATGAAATCTTTCAAAGTTTTTTTTTTTTTTAATCTAGTAAATTTGAAATAAAAAAAACATAAGAAAGGGGAAAAAAAAGGAAAAATTATGCAGACAATAATTTTTCTCAAAATAAATTCTCAAGTCATTCAATTCTTACATGAAATACTTATACTCTCAATTGAGGTCAAACAATATATTCAAAATATAAAGCAATCTATAAATAGCTCTTTGATATGAATTTAGATTTTGTGAACTCACATTTTTGATAATTTACACCTATTATAAAATATTACCTGCAATATAACATTTTTTTTCATCTTTATTCATTAGAAATAATTGATTTTGAAAATTTCCAGTTACATCAGAAAGGATTTAAATTAATTTATGGTTTGTTTTTATTCTAAAAATGAATCTAATTCAGCATTTTCATTCCATCAGAATTTAATTATGTACTCGCATTTTTAAAAATGACTATTTTTCAATGCAGATATATTTTATATTTAATATATATGCCACAATCAATATGATTAATCAGTTATAATTAATCCTAATACACAAATAACAACAACTATGAATAGAATAGTTAGGTGAATACTAACCCAAATTTTAAATGGATTATTATTAATAATACCCATAATTGAAACTAATAATGGACATAGTATTACACATTGACCTTAATATACATATACTAATTATAACTAAGATAACATGGGGAAGACAATAATAAAAAAAGGAACACTGTCATTAATTAAAATAACAAAGTTGTAAGAATCTATTTCTGCAAATACAAAAATGTATTACCTTTTTTAACACCCTTTAAATGCCAAAGTAATGGAACATCTACTTTCCCTTCCAGATTCAAGTGGAATTCTGTCTGTATTCTTAATAACAAATGATGATAAAATCCAATTCCAGCTAACAAGTGACTACGAAAGGCATTCCTATGATATTCAGATTCTAAAAGTTTCTAAAAGGTTTACGAGGGGGGAAAAAAATGTCAAATATATAACAAAAAGAAAAAACAAACAAATAGACATTTATATTTTAATAATAATTTTAAGATATAAAATATATCTTACTCTTCTATTCTGTTTACACCGCCAGAAAAAGTCATAAAAAACTTTGCGCCATAGGAGATCTTCTGCTTTTTTACCATATTCAACAGGATCAGCAAATATTAATCGCTCACAGTAGTCTTTCAACCTAGTTTTTAAAAAAGAAACATTAATTAATTGGGCTAAATAACAAACAAAAAAAATTAGAATTAAAAAAAATTTTATATTGTTTTCAGACAAAAAATATCTCTAAACTATCAAGCGATATCTTTTTTTTTCCACGCAAGAAGAAGAGAATATTCTCTTTTAATTACTGATCTACATGCTTTTAGGTTTCAAATTAAAAAAGCTACTTATAAACTCTATTGTTAAAGTACAAGATTTTATTTCATTATTTCAAATCCCCATAACATCCTCCATAATAAATTGATCTTTCTTTTTAATTTTCTCATGTTCTGTGGGCATTGTAGAAGAATCTTAGTTGATTAGTAATGGTTGCTGTCATTGTGTAGGCTCAAACAGTCAATTATGCTTCCTGCAATATGAAACAAAAACTATGATCTCCTTTATAATAACTTGTAAAGCTTTTGAACTGAAGACATACTTAATCTAATAAAGAGATTTTTGCAAAACAGATTCAATAAGCATCTAAATTTCATTTTCTGGCAAACATAAAGCAACAATCTTGTTTTCTTTCTTTCAGAAGTTAAAATTTTATAAGAAATTTGATGGTTTTAAATGTAAAAAATGGACAATTCAATTGGAAAAGCATGCTTTTATTGGAAAAGCATGCTTTTCTTTCTCTCTCTTTCTTTTTTTAAAATCTTATTAAATAATGTTAATTAGCTTACTAAACGAATGGATAGTTTTTGAGTATTTATGTACAATACTATTTTTAGAAAAATTTAGAAGAATGCTAAATTTTTCCAAATAATAATTTCCTTCAAATTCAGTAAATTACAACTGTTGGAAACCAAGTGTTCCCTAAAATTCAAAACCAAATCTAATCAATACAACAAAACTAATAACTGAAAAATGAAGATAAAAACATTCCAAGGAATGCATTATAAAAAAAAATATTTCAAGACCATTCATACCACTCTTCTGATATAAGATGAAAATTCTATTTTAAATTCAAGACATGAGAAACAATTAAAACTGTTTATACAGAGATATAATTTAGTTTTATGAATACTAACAAACTCTGAGATAAAGGGAGTCTTTGGATCCAACAGATATGATAAAAAAAGAATCAGCAGTTTTGGTACAAAATCAAAACAAATGGTAATTTTTATTTTATTTTATGAATCATTTACAGAATTACAATAATGTCAAGCATGCATTTTTTTCAATAACATATCCTGCTTTTTCCATTGGCACTTGAAATTAAACTGTAACAACAGCCATATATTATTTAATTTAAATCAATGATTTTTTCCCTCTTATTTAGCAGAATATAAATGAGCAAATTTAAAATGACAAGAACTAAATAATGTATAGTAAAACAACTCATTCATGAGGGAAATTGAATATAATGTCTATGGCCTGTCAAATCTATTTAATATATATTCAGATATTTTCGAAGGGAAATACTGAACTTGTAAGATTTAAGTTCTAAATTTTTGAAATTCTTATAATTTGTCTTTAGATGAGATTAGGATATGTCAATAATTTACTTGAATATTAAGAAAACGTTAAAAAGATCTCAATGCAAAAGGCCATAAATTAAAATATTTTATTGAAATCCACTAGTTGGTATCCTTTTATATTTCCAACTCATTTTGTTAGCTAAAAAAAAAAAAAAAAAAAAAAAAAGCAAGCAGGCTATTGGAGCTTATGATATAATAAATAGGATAAACATAATCTATAAAGATTTAAAAAGATAAAAACGAATATGAACTTTCTAGTAAAATTGAAAATTTATATAAATTTTAAGCAGTTACATCTTTAACTAATACCACTTCATAGCATTTTATCATAGCAACCATAATGCTTTTTGATGATATCTTGGTGTTTATTGACATATAAAGTGATACTACATAGACATAGGGTTTTAATAAATGTGATTTTTTTATATATTACTTTTTAGTATTTTGAGTGTCAATTTTATGTTTTATAATATCACTTGATTCTATAATTATTAACAATTTAGAAAATACAGAAGAATATTCATAATTTCAAAATATAAAAAAAATCTACTAATTTTATTTGAAAATGCAAGAGTTTTTTTTTTTTTTTTTTTTTATTTTAATAAAAATAACTTTTTTCCCACCTTCTAAATACATCATAATGAAAACAAAAAGCAAAACTGGTTCAAGATAAAAAAAAATAATAATAATAAAAAAAACCTTAAAATTAAATATTTACCTCATTCTTAACTCTGTTATTTCAGAAGAAAACAGCTCTGTTAAATTTGATCCTTGTCCTAGACGAGTTTCCAGTTTCTTTGCAGCTTCTGTGGCTCCTCTAAATAAAGTTGCCACATTACATTTGATTATCAAAATAAAAATAATAAAATACTAAAGCAGTAAAATTGCTATAATGATTAATGCTTACTGAAAATTAAATTTATTTCATTAAATTAGAAAATTAAAAAATAATGGTTGAACATTAATTAACTTATTTACAATTAATCTACAAGTTGAATTCCAACCTTTTATTTATTTACAATGGCAGGTAAATACCAAATGTATATGAAAAGAGAAGATACTATATATGATAGTAACTAATCATTGCCTTAAAAATTTTTGAGCCCAACAATATAATGTCATTTTGAAGTAATTTACAAATAAGTTGATAGATTCTATTCAAAGGTTCTGCCATTCTATAAAGAGAAAAAAAGGCCAAGCATATACCTAACATAATTGAAATACTTTTTTAAGAAATTACGACCCATCAAGAAATGAGACTAGAACACAGCTTCCTAACTTGGAACTAACCACCATTGGAAATATTTAGAAATTATCAACAATATGTTGATTGATATGTATCATCGAATGAAGTTGCATTTGTTATTGTTGATCTGTTAAACAGACAACACAAAGAGTGGTAAGGTAGTACATAGCTTTTTTAATGAAACATACTCCATCTCAGTATAGCATAAAGTACAGATTCACTGATGAACTGGACAATTCTCTTTGAACGCCACTAGCAGTATAAATTCTTGAACCTTCATCAGATCTACTGTATCATTTAGAACAAAAAGCAAAAATTGTCATTTGAGAACAAGAAAGCAGAATATCATTGAAGGCCTAAATGGCATCAAGGTATCTAAAAAATTCTCCACATCTCTACAAAATGCTGGTCTATATTTTCTGCAGAAGTGAAATAGAATAGGTTTCTACATATTCCAAAACATGCTGCCAATAATTTTCAAAAAAGATTATTTTCACCTAGTCACACTTTGTGCATTTCAAACTTACTGTTTATCTGAAGCATAACATATTAAGCTCTTAATTGCTATGTCTAGAAACTGTGCCTACATCAATTCATTATAGTTTTCATAATTTTAAACAACAGTTAGAAATTATACAATTTAATACAAAAATTGCTTGGAATCGATAGATATTCAAGGCTTCCATGGATTTTATTTTGATTCCGAAATCGGAGGTATCATCTAATTAGACAGTACACAAAATAAACCAATTATGTGGTTAACATATCATAGATAGTGTCCTTGTATACTCTATTAATAAGATTTAATCTCAATTTGGATTAAATCAAGGGGACTTTAACACATTGACTACCATATGACGCTCCTGCACTTTACAGATAATATGCAATTGTACCAAACCATCTATGTAAATAGATGACCTCCTCCTCTACAACAGTTAAGAGATAGCAAAGAAGGGGTTACCGAATTAGATAGATGGCCCGAATATCAGGCATGAGTTATGGCAGCAAACATGTTAATTCCTTAAAACTCTGATAATTTTCCAATTTATGAACATTTTCAACTGCTGAATGAAATTTAAGGTAATAAATTAATAGCTCAAATTTGATAATGAATAAGAAAGAAGGATCATTTAATTTTATCAATCACTCATAGAGAAATCCAGCCTTACTTTTTATAGTAGCATAAAAGAATTTATCTAATGACCATAATCACACAGCATTGATAGATCTAAATTCAGGAGTTCTAGTGATCAGAATGTATGCTAAATTTTGAATTTTTTTTTATGATAAAAGCTGTTTATAGAAGTATATAATAAAAGATAAAATAATTTTGTTCTATATATATATATATATTCAAATAAGGATACAAATAGAAATTTTTAAAAAGTGATCCTATATTAAAAATAATTTCAAATAGATTCAATGCATAACTTATAAATGAATCACTTGCCAAACATTAATACAGAGATAACCATATCTATTGGTAGAATTAAGTATAGTATTTCTATTATTCCAATCAGGATTCCTCATTAAATATCCCATTACTTTATTCTATATAAACATTTAAATAATGCTCATATATTTGCAAACTTCCTGAACCATATATTTTTAATTGGCTTGCTTCATCTTCATGTTTTGACTGTAGCAGTATCAGGTTGACACCTTTACAGTCTCTTCCAATTCTTTCGAAGCTTGATACTGTGTATCTTATTACTTATTTTATTTATATCTCACCAGTTTAATTTTAAACAGCTTCTGAAACACACAGTGATAGAAAAGGCCCAGCTTTACTTTATGAATACAATAGCACCTTTGGTAAACAGTTGGTCTGTTTATCATATTAATACTATTGACTTTAATTATGTCAACCAATTTTAAGAAATAAAGTTTGGAAGGCCGAAAGAATTAATTATTTAAAATAACAAGAAAGAAATTGGGGATGAGACAGTACAAAACAGAGATGGTAAACTTATGATCCAAAAAGCTTAGACATTTATACATTTAAAAAAAAAGACTTTTTTAAATGACTTATGAATGCATTTCTATAAACTTATTTCTATATTATCAACAAAAAGAGAATAAAATAATCTTAAAGAATGAAAAAATTAAGTATACTATCTAATGTTAGATTTTTTAAAATTTGAAATGAAATGTGTAATTGAAAAGAATAAAATTATTGTACATGTAATTTGCAGTGGAAAAAGTCACTTCACCTACATGTAAAAAAAAAAGATTTTGAAAAGTTACATTCAAATCTAGGTTTCTCAACAAAGCTAGGAGAGAATTCCACAATTACTAAAATATTTTTAAACTTCATTAATTTTTGAAACATGCTTATTATTTTTAAAAAATGGAATTAAAATATATTTAATCACCACATAGAAAATACACTTTACTTTATTTTATAGCTATACAAAATGGTATTCGAAATAATGGAATTAACTGAATTATTGTGGTTATTTATTAATGATTTAGGAATGGAATTTTAAAGCAACAAAGTCTGAAAGAATAAATTGGAAACTCAATTTCTGAAGTAGAAGGAAAAAATTCTGAAACTAACATATATAATAGAATCATTAAAAATTGAAAATATTTTATGAAACATACGAGTCATACTAAAAAATTTATAATAATGGATATAATTTATAATTTTGTAGTATTCATAAGGAACTTATTATTATATATTATATGAATTAACATAATCTTCAAAAGAATCTTAATGAAAAGGCAAAATTTGCTACTTCTGCTTGGTAAAATGTTTATAATTTTACTAAATTTTAATTATTAAGTTAGGATAAAAAACTGAAAACACTACTGAGTACTATACAGTTATCTGACCCCTTCCCCCTAAAAAACAATTGACTTTGATTATTACCTTCTAAAGGTATAAGAAAAAACTTTACAAGAATTTGATTAATAGATTTTTTATTGAAGCTATTTCTGCCTTTGTTCAATTATTATATATATATTTCAAAGAGATGATATAAGTTCCTCTTTATGTATCATTCCAAACAAACTATTTTAAATAGACAGGAAGCAAAATTTTACTAAACATATAAACAGACATTAAAAAATTTCAGATTTATTTTAAGTTCATGTCATGCAAATATTAGCTTTTGTAGCAAATACACAAACCATTAAAGAAACACCTGACAGTTATTAAATGCTTTAATGTGAAAAGATTTCTTTCAAATTGTAAAAAAAACAAAAACACACACACCAATTCTGTTAATATTAGTTATTTTTTGTGAGTATCAAAATTTTGCTATCGAATTTATACAATAAGAGTATATATTTTTATTTATTTATTTTTAAAAAATTCTTGAATATTTTACTTCATAATGTAAACATAAAAAAATATTTAAAAAAAAGTAATATCAATTGAAAAATTGTTATAGTAATTCCACGGTAACAGTATATTTTTTTCAGACTGAGACTTTTTGAAATCGTTAACAACATGTAAACATTATTTCTAATGTAAACAAACATTATCGAACATCTCTGTTGATTGCGAAATACTAGTTGCTTCCAAAACATTAATATAAGATGAATTACTATTCAGTCAAAATTAAAAATTACAAATCTTATTCAAGAAGCTGCTAAACAAAAACTGCAGGAAAATAAGATAAACAGTATTTATTAATCCTCCAAAAAATAGTTACCTGTACAAACGTCGAGAAGCATCATTTCCGAATTTGACTATTTCTTTTGAAACTGTGCTCTTCATAACTATAAAAATCTTTAATTCACAAGTTAACAATAAATAATATAATTAATTCGTCAAATTATGACTAAATAATTTTCAAAAATTGGAGAATAAAATAAAAACATCTTATCATACAAAAACAAGGAATTACGAACTAAAAGCATGATTCTGAGGCGGTTATAGATAAGAAATTTTAACTCGCTTCTGTTTGTTATTATGAGCTCGATCGTAATATTTCGTAGAAAAATTTTATTCTCATATTTTGTGTATAAGGCAACTTTAAACATTTTTTTAAAAATCAAGTATTTCTTTTTCAAATGGAAAGAAGTTCTTTTTAGTAAAAGCGAAAGGTTTTCTGTGAGCGAAATTTATCTTAGAAGCATTATTGATCTCAACTCAGGTTCCTTGATTCTAGAAGAAAAATAAATGCTGAGTCGTTTCTGAATATATTGTTTTTATAAACGATTTTGACTAAGAATATTGAACTCCTTGTATTTCTATCATGGAAACGGGTGACAATTTTGAATTAGAACCTTCTTTAAGGAATATATTGGAACAAGAGACTTTAAAATGGGTCTTTGTTGGTGGAAAAGGTGGTGTAGGTAAAACAACATGTAGCTCTTGTTTAGCCGTACAGTTATCTAAAGTTCGAGATTCTGTGCTTATAATTTCCACTGACCCAGCTCACAATATATCGGATGCCTTTGATCAGAAGTTTTCCAAAGTTCCTACTCTTGTAAAAGGTTTTTCGAATTTGTATGCTATGGAAATCGATCCGAATCTTGGAGCCACTCACCTTCCTGAAGAGTACTTTTCTGAAGACGATCCAATGAAACTGAAAAAGAACATTCAGGAACTACTTGGAGCCTTCCCTGGGATTGATGAAGCTGTGAGTTATGCAGAGGTTATGAAACTTGTAAGAAGTATGAACTTTTCCATAGTTGTCTTTGACACAGCTCCAACTGGTCACACTTTGAGGCTTCTGTCTTTTCCTGCAGTGGTAGAAAAAGGTTTGGGAAAAGTCTTGAAACTGAAATCCCAGTTGAGTCCTTTTGTTTCTCAGATAGTATCCCTTTTCGGTATTCAAGACTTCACTGCTGATATATTGTCAAATAAAATTGAAGAAATACTGCCTATTATTCAGCAAGTAAATGAACAGTTTAGAGATCCTGATCAGACAACTTTTGTCTGTGTTTGCATTGCAGAATTTTTGTCACTTTATGAAACAGAGAGACTGGTTCAAGAGCTCACAAAATGTGGAATCGACACTCATAATATTGTTGTCAATCAACTTCTATTTCCAACTACTGAAAAACCATGCAAAATGTGCTCAGCTCGATATAAATTGCAAGCAAAGTATCTCGATCAGATATTAGATTTGTATGAAGATTTTCATGTCACAAAGTTGCCACTCTTAGAGCATGAAGTTCGGGGTACAAATCAAATTTTGGCGTTTTCTGAAAATTTGATGAAGCCCTATGAAGCAACATTAAAATCAACTAATTGATATGTGAACAATTTATAAATTAATAAACTATGGGAAGCTCCACTTTGTTCATAATGTTAATTCAAGGACCATATCTAGATAAATATATACATATATTTGTTTTATTTATAAATTGAAAAAATGTTGTGTTATTAAATTTATATAAATTAAGTTAATGAGTATGGCTTATAGCTTTTTCTTAGGAATTTTATTTTAAGTTATTTAATATTCAGTATGTGAAGTTATAAGGTATAACAGATACGTATTAATAATATAGAAAAATTCATAATTATGCATTTATTTAAAAATTAAAATTAATTAAATCTTTACTTTAGTTGAGTTGATTTTTTTTCTTTTTGTTTGAATTTGTATATAAAGAAGAAAATTGTATTTTTTAGATAAGAGAAAAGAAATTTAATTCATGTTTTATGTTGAGTAAAAGATTTTTAGTAAACAATTATGAAATGAATTAGATCTGTTACTTAGATCTTACTTGGATAATTTTTTAATTTCATTAATTTTAACTTTAGCCTTGTTTTATTTTCTTAAATTGCATCTCTTTTATTATTTTGGAAAGGGGAAGAATGCAATTTTTTCTTTTTTGTTATATAAATACCATTTAAAGTACTTTGTTGAATCACTTTAGCCTCTTGTTACACAATGTTCTAGTTGGATTTGAAATTTCATTTTTTTTATAGCTTTATATCATTAGAACTTCTTTATTTTTTATAATTACTCATTTACTGCAGTTTCTTATTTATATTTCACAGTAATATTAGCAAACGAATATATAACAACTATATTAATGATATATTTAAAGGAAAAATTATAAATTTATTTAAATTATAGTAAAAATCAACATATCACTTTTTTTTTTTTTTTAAATTTTGCTGGATAAATTTAATATAAATTTTTCTTTCAACAAATTATAGCATTATTTATTACTTTTCTTATAATTGTTTTTATTATTACAAAATTGAAAGTAAAAAAAATTACGGATTATTTGAAATTTTAATGCTGGTATGATTCTTGTGTCAATTAAAATTAATTACAGTGCAATTACCTAAAGGTTAGCTGCTAAGTAGTTATCTATGTTATCAACTAAATTATTCTTTCAAATACATCTTTTTTTTTAGTGGTACAATTTTATCTAAGAAAGGGTTTAAGTTGTAAACAATTTATATTGATGGAATTTGTGTAAAACATATTTATTATTTTAAATAATAGTTACGAAAAGTCATGAATGATTCATGTTTTATTAAATTTGTTCAAATGTCAGTCATGAAGTCGAAAGTTTTTAGTTTATAATCTTGTATCTTGAAATTAAAAAAAAAAAATCTACAAACTATTTTTATGATAGCATTATTATGGAGATTTTGAGTTTAATGAATTTTATTATGAATTTTGATCTTGAAATTATTGATATAATTTTTTTAATTGGATTTTACAATTTGGTAGGTTAATCAATATATTAACAGCAAAACAATGCGTTTTTTATATATTTAAAAAGTTAGGAAAACAATATTTGAAAAAAAAAAGAAATGTTTTTATCACTGTGTGAATTTTTTTTCTTTCTGAAATTTGTAAATTAGTCTTGTGTGAAATAAGTCAATTTAACAAGATGCCTGAATCACTTGTTAATTTTTATGACTAATCTAAACTGCATAAGAAGCTATTTTTTTACAATAAAACTAGTGTAATACTTCCAGTTTCTGTGTTTTTATCTTTTTACTCTTTTAAATAATATATACATTCATTTTTAGTCATTTTTATAACTGGCAAAGACTGATTTATAATTTATTATACTTTAATATAGCAAAGTATAGGTAACATTTTTATAAGAATTAAGTATTTTTTTTTTAAATCCTCCTTACTATCTATAACTTTAATATTTTAAAAGCCTAAAATATAATTTTGTTGATTTTTTAAAAATAATTTGAGAATAAAGTTTGTTTTATATTTCAAACTTATCAAATTCATTTCCATAAGTTATATATATATCATTTGAGAACACGATGGTTTGGTTTGGGGTTTTGAAGTTTCAAAATGCACTTGCAGAAAATTGACGATTTATCCCTTTTGAGGCATCAATTTTTTGCTTTTAGGGTTATTAGAAAATGCTAAAGAAGGTTGTCACATTTGGCAACTTATCTCCAACAAAAAGTTACTACTTGGTGCAAATGTCCGCCATACACCTGATTCTCCTGTCTGGGCAGCAAATTAAAACTGTGCCATCTTTTAAAACTCGCTTAAAGATTATCAGAAATGATAACAAAAGGCTTTTAGAGGTTACAATAAAAAATTATTATGATTGCATTTCGTGAAAAATCACTCCAAATATTTCAACTTTGGTGATGAACATTAAGCCTAGTTGTATTCGTTATGCCTTCTCTATGGAAATTGATATTTATATCTTCCAATAAATAGTCTTTGTATTATCTCAAAAAATTACCTTTTTAATAATATCAATTTCATATCCGTATAGTTTTTACTTAATTTTAATATTTTTAATTCAATGTGATGCACTATCTGAAATAATCTTTTTAAATGCTGTGAAGTTATTCATCAAAATATTCAATTGCGTGTTTTTACCAGTCTTTAATTAAGTTGTAGGATTTTCATACCTACTTTGATTTCATAATCTATACACTTTTTAATCTGCAGTAAATTAATTCAATTAATTTATGTGTTTCATCGGATTGATACCACATGACTTAAAAAATAATAATGTTCTCAATAGCAGTTTTTTTTTTTTTGGTGTTTTTTTTAAGCCAGAGAGCAAATTGTCAATTGCTCAAAAATTGTCTGAAAAAATTATAAACTTTATCAAGCAAAAGGTTTTGAGCTAAAATCTTTATAAAAAAAATTGAACATCAACTAATTATTTAAATCTCTATAATTAATTATAAAATTTGAAGTAGCCTATTTTCTTGAATGGAAATAATACTGTGATATTGCATATTGCTACACATGTCATTTTATGTCTAGGGAAAATCCTATAATTTAAATGTATTTTTTTTTCTACATCATAATTACTTGAAAAAGTATTTTAGTGAAAATGTAAAGTTACAAATGTTTCATTAATTTGTATTTGCAAAATTTCTATTGAAAATTTAAAAGATACCTAAGTATTGGAGCATTAATACTTGGAAAAAGAAATAAATATCAGCATGTGGATTACTTATATTCCAGGAATTAACTATGGATGGTAAGCAAAGAAAATTTTATGTTCTGATATGAAATAAATCTGGGATTGAATCTAATGATGTGAATAGTAGTTTTTGCAATTGTTGGGGTTTTTAATTCCTTTTCATTTATCAACCTTTTTTTCTGCTTTGTTATCAGGTATATAAATTAGTTTATTTTAAATTATAGATTTTTTTAAGCTTTCCACTGACTGTATTTTATTTTTCGATTGAATTCATGTTAATTTTATTTGGTTTTTTGATAAAAAAAAATATTTATATAGATTCTGATTATTTTAACTTAGAAATGATTCAAATTCAGATTTTAATGTCTAACTTCATACTATTTTAACTTTAGAATGTCCTGTTTTTTCTTTTTTTTCTCCCCCCCCCATAGATGTGCTGTGGGTTAAATTAATGAATATTTTCTAATATAACTCCATTAAAAAGAAAATTTTGTGTATAAATTTAGCTAGTGGTATTTCAAGTACCAATAACAAACAAAAAAAAATCCTCTTTTACTTTAACTTTTTAACTAGTTATACATTAGCATAATATTATTTTAAAGCTAATTTATTTGATTTTTTTATTGATTCATTCTATATATTACTACATTTATATATCTAAGTTAGAATGCTTATGGGAATACAACTCCATAACAAGACTTGGGGGAAAAAAATAAATTCAAATCTGCTTTCATCCTAGTCCCTTGAATCCTAAAGCATCTGTTGTTCAAAAATATATGTATATTTGCATAAAGCTTTGGTTATGCTAATTTCGAAATGAAATAACTTAAATAATCTTGATGAGATTTGAACTAGTGAGATATATGTTGTAAAGAACTTAATAAACTTATCAGTGGAGTTCAGAGATTAGCTATCCAGCTGTTAGGAGATGGAAATGGTGGCAGGTTGAAGCTTTTATTTCTCCTTAGAAAAATAATTCAAATAAGGCGAATTGGTGCCTTATTTTAAGTAGCAAATTTTATACTGAATTTTTTTCTAGTTGCAATAACTTAGAATTTTTTTTCTTCTTTCCCTTACCTTTAACCTTAAAACTTGTAAAAGTTTCATTTTTATTTTATGTTTTTTTAATTATAGGTTAAAAGAAAAATCGTCTTTATTCGTCTTTTTATGAATATTTTTAATTAATATTTTAGAACTAAGAATCATATTTGATAAAAAGAGCAGGGCTATTATTATAGCAGAAGTTAATTTCTATGACTGGAGTACATTTTTAAATTTTAGGGATAAACACCAAATTATAAAGATTCATTTGTGAATCTTCTTAATAATAATAGCGATTGCGTATGTTTGCTGGCGTTGTACGAAGCATTATTTGATGCAGAATGACTAAATTTGGCACAAATATAACTCAATTGGTGGGAATGTGCATTTGTAAGCCATTCATTCAAAATTTTAGCCAATTATAAATAAAGCAAATTTTGCTGTTTTCCGCTATAATTTCAAAAAATATATCACAAAATAATTTTAAACATCATCCTAAAATTTGAAATTTTATCATTAGTAATACCAGTTTAGTCTCCTTGCGATTTGTATTAAACATTTTTTTATATCTTTATACTATAACAATATTTTTTGTTGCCAAAGCGAAATAGTTTTCATTGTTGCAAAAAATAAATAAAAATAAAACTATATTGTTTGTTTTTCTTTCATTGTTGAAAAGTTAAATATGATGATCCTGTTAATTTCATATGTACTTAGATTACATTTTTTGGGAAATATATTTGATATGTGATTTGAAAATGTATTATAATGTGTGTCAATAATAAGATACATGATGAAAAAAGTAGTTTAAAGAACGTTACAGAGCAGACTGTTGGACATACGATTATCATATTTGATAGATAATTTCTTTTTAGGTTGTAGAACAAATTTTTCAGAATCCAAATTCGGTTTTTAATTAAAAATTTAATTTAATTTAATTTTTATTTATTTCTGAACATATGTTATCCCTCCCTAACCCTCTAAAAAAGCATTTTTTAGACTGATTTAAAACACAGTAATAATATTATGTCCATTTTATTTTACTAAATTGTTCTCGTATTTTAATTCATTTTTAAATACCTTTGAAGTTTATTTTATAGGAATATCTTTCATTTTTTTAGCTTCTGGAAGTGCACTAGTGTTTGCGATAGTATTTACATTTTTTTTTATGTGCACGTTATGTAATTAAGAACAATCTTAATAAAAGACAAGCGAATTCGGCTAATTAGATAGCGCCATGTCATCTCAAGCAGGAGGTTTAAATCCCCTTTAAATTTTATTAATCAAAAATTCGATGTATATTAGTAAAAAAAAAAGGACATGGGCTAAATAAACCAAATTTAATGGACATATTAGCACATCTGAGAGATAAAAATGAGTCTATAGACATACGAATCACGTTTGCTAAAATTACGCGAAATAAGCTTCATGATAATTATTTATTTTCCGGCCGGATTGGTGTCGTGAGCTAGATTTGACTCATGAAAGACAAAGCACGCAATTGTTCCATGAAAAGATTGATTTTTCCTTTTTCGATTTGCAAGGTAAGGATGCATCCGCTACGCATGATTGTTAACAGGAAAGCAGACAGATAATGGCACCTTGATATCACAGGACTTAAATCTGTTAAGATGCATCATGTACACAATAAACAGGAAAGAAATTAGGCTATTAAATTAGCATTATTTTAATGCTACTACAATTTGATGCGTAAAAACACTTGTTTGAGTAGATCATGGACATCGATTCACACATAAGAAATTTTTATATACTGTCACTGATAAATACTTATCATATGCATAAGTGCCCCCCCCCAATGCTTCTTTTTTCTGAAACCTTGGCATATTTACTAATAAAGCTGTTATTCGTCTTTACCCAGTATAAAAATTGAAGACTTTGAGCAAATGGTGAACGCTACGAGTGCTCAAGATTTTTTATTATCAGAGTTCCGTACATGAGCGTTTTGTGCTTCTTATTAAGATAAAGAAAATCGTTTGCCTGTTGGACATCTTTTTATTGATCGATTAAAACTAAAATTCACCGCAGAATTACAATTTTAGTAAAAAGGATCAGTATCAAATTTCGTTAATCCGAGTTGTTGCGTTTTTAAGTTACGACATTTATATAAGTTATTGCTTGATAGACGTTAATTCAATGGACGAATCTCGTTCAAAATAGTCTAAAATTGTGTACCAAATTTTAACCATCTAGCTTTTCGCATTTTGTGTTACTGTATTCGTTTGTGCTGGGATAGCCAGTCAGGTAGGTTTTCCGTGAATAGATTTCTTTCAAAATTTGGTAAAAATCTACAAATTTATTACAAAGACCATATACAAAATTTCGACCATCTGGCTCAAAGTGTTTTCGGATTATCGTATTCACAAATATATATAAGGGTTGTGACGTGTGTGCATCTAAGGCGTACTCTTCGCCCTAGATGACGCTTCTGTAAAAACAAGAGACGCACCCTTGGCTTAAAATCATTAATTTCTAAAGTCATGGGTTTGTCTATGACAAGTGCCATTAGACAACAACAACAACAAACATACATAATTCCAAATATGTGTTTTTCGGCGTCAGGAAGGACTGAAACGTGTAGATTCATTTCTGGAAGTTGAGGATAAAATATTTTAAACATTTAAAATATGAGAAAATAATTAAAATTGTAAAGTTCCCTCGATTAGGGAATTAATTCCCAATGTTTTTTGGATTAATCAAATTCTAGAATTAAAAAGAATAACTCTAATAAATAATTTCAATAGGAAAAATTTAATTTTTTTGTGTGAAAAATAGTATTTACATAAATGCATTTTGCATAGATGCTGACTTCGATAAGAGCAATACAAGAAAGAAATATTTATTTATTTTTTGTTGTCTGTTGTGCATTTATTTCCTTATTTATGATTAAATTACTGTTATTGAAAATGATCACAAATAATTTATCTTCGTCTACGTAAACGTCCATTGTAATCTGAAAAGACAGCACAGGAGGAAGATATAGATGGAGACTCAATGGCCGTTATCGACTATAACCCAATTCCTCCAGTGATAGGTATGTCCCGTCATCGGCGTGAAGGTAAATAACTCTGTATTATATCTATACAAAAAGTGAAGCGAGAATCTGCTTATATATATGGCAGTTGCTCATCTGCTTATCATGGATGAGTACTTTTTAATCTTTTTAACAATAGTTTTTGCTGTCATTATTTGAAATATCATTTTTTCTTCCTATAAAAGATTTCGAATATAAAAACGAAAAAAGAAACAACACAACCACCTGCTAAAATTAAGAATGCCCCATGGATATCATCAATTCTGAGCACCAAATCGTCTTCTGTCATGTCTTGCTTTTGCATGGATTTTAATACAAGTTTATATATTTCATCTTCCATGAACTTTTTGTACAAGCCTCCCGCGTACATCCTTTGAATGCACTTATTCATTTTCTTTAGGCAGCAGAAGTGATCCGAAACAGGAATAGCTATCAGAGTTGTATAAAAAAAATCTTTTGATATGCTGTAGTGCTTGTAATTTTCACTTAAATAATTAAATAGAACGAGACTTCTGGAACCAATCAATGCCGTTTTGGAATTGGGAATATAATGTGTGATGGTCAGTCCATGCGGTACCAATTTATTGTTTCTCCTTATGTAATCAGCAATGACCTTCAAGGGTCCTCTCGTTGCACTATAGAATGTTTCTTGATCAGATGTCCCACGAAATATGGAACATTCGAACTTTCCATCTTTAATTGCATTCGCCAATTGATGAATGTTCTTTATAGGTTCAGTCATCAAAGGAATTGTTACGAAAGACAGCAAAACAGCGCAATAGCATAGGTCTAGAATTTTTACATAAATCAGCCATGCCAAAAGAAGGATGCGTGAACCAAAATCTTGTACCACTGCATTAAAAGGCAAGCCTAGAAAACTTCCGGTCACTTCGAAGTATAATTTTGACAACGAATACACATTTCGAAATACGCACTTAAACACAAATGGCGCCATAAGAACTGAAAATAGTATACTTATCCACAAAATATAGTCAAATGGATAAAAGTAGACCAATCCTTTTGGTAACAATGTGGGAGCTTCCGTGAAAAAGGTTGTTCCATCTACATTATACGGATAACTGAAATTCAGCACTTTTCGTCGAACACCTGTTAAAGCAATCATATTCATTGCGAAATCTGCCTTTTCTCTGACAACCAGTCCAATCATTCCTGTCCATTGACCATTATCTAGCAACTGACCGAATTCTCTATCTTCTGGTATGACAAGTTCATATCTGAAATGCATACACTGGGATAATAGCTCCAAAACTCTAGCTTCTATACCTCGGATGGGCAAAATTTTGCCATCTGTAGATTCCTCCACTTCGAATATGTGTTTTGTCTGCAATACCGCTATTCGAAACACCTTCTCAAATGACATTTTTGGTGGGTTAAAGGCGATAAATTTTAGTATCACTTTAAAGTTGCTTGCATCGATGAAAAACATAACACATATTCATATTTTCTAGCATAAGTAGTCAATGAGTAAAATGCATTCAATTAATAAAAATTAATCCAATAACTTACCTCGTCTCAATTTAAGTTGAGTAAATAAAATGTTACTTTTGAAATGAACATAAACATTAGAGTGATTTCTATTTTTTTGGAAGCTTTCGTGATAAAAATAAATTATTTATTATGCGAATGTGGGAGTATTGAAAGTTGTTATTTTATTAAACTGTTGATTTGTCCGAAGTATATAATTTGGGGTTCCTGCGATCAATATTCACTGAATGAACTTATAACGATCGCATTATTTTGCTTTCTTTTTTATTGAAAATCGATACATATAATATTTAAGGAGATGAAAAAGCTTTTAATGATATTGACTGTATAATCTAAAGCTTTGAGGTATTCAAATACGTTATTTTTCGAAGAAGTTTGCGAATCATTTCCTTTTCAGAAAACACTGTAAATTTGTTAAAATGAAAAAATAAATGTGCATAGATATTTACATAATGGCATATTTCACCCTCAATTCTGTATAAAGTACTGACATCGTTTACATTCACATGTTGTAAAAAGCCAAAATTATAGTGTATGATAAACATTCGATTGTATTTCCTATACAAACGTGTATGATTTAACATTCTCATATCTCTTTCCATTTCGCTTGTTTTAGGGGTATAACAGCATTTACTTTTTTCTTAACTATATAGTTAAAAATTTGGTGAATTTCAAAATAATTTTTTGAATTATCTATAATCACGTTGCAAAGAATTACAACCTAGTTATTTTAAACCAAAATATTAGAAAAATAAAAAATGATATGGTTTAGATAAAAAACAAGTATGGTTTTAGATAATAAAAAAAAATGTTTTTATGTAAAGCGATATCTGTGTAATGCTGAAAATAAATAATAATGTGAAATGTTATTGAAAATAAAAATGTATGCTTTTCTTTTAACTATGTTGCCAGCCATTTAAAAAGAGCTGGAAATTATATTTCCTAGATATATCTGGTTATTTAAAAACTTGTATTTTGAAATTGCAGTGTAGATAAAATATTATGTTATGTAGAAAGTCGAAAATTTTCCATTCCATATTTTTCTTTTTATGCGCCTTCAATTCTCTGTCCACAATTTCTATATTTTTCTGTTTTCAAGACTATTAAAGCAAATTAAAAAAGAATGTGAAACAAAAGTGTTATGAGATGGGTGAAGGGTTCCTTGGATACTATATATTTTCAGACCTCAAACATATTTCACATCAAAATAAAAAATAAAAGCTATAATTGCTCGTAATTTATCTCGCCGCTCATAATTTCCACTCCGTACTCAGACCCCTTTACTCCTCCACCCTTCATGTTCATCTACTACAGCGCTGTATTTTAATGACGTAACTATTTAAATCGAAAATAATAAAATTTTATAATGTTCTCAACTTAACAAGTTATATTACACATGACGCAATTTCTTCTATTACTGATAAGGAATGTGTATCTATTGGGACGAATCAATCTTACTGGGGAACTCTGAGCAGGAAATTCTTAAAAGCTTCCTAAAAGTATCGTTCACATTTACTTGAAACACTATAATTCAAATTTTTGATAGTTTAAATTATATTATTATTAATGATAATTTCCACAATTATGTATTGTTTTAATAGGTTTGTTTAAGCTATGTAGATACTACTACTACTTTTAATAAGTGAAATTATATTATTATTAATAATAATCGCCACAATTATGCAATTTTTAATAGGTTTATTTAAAGTACGTAGATAATACTACTATTTCTATTAAAATTATTTATTATTTGAAATTATTTTATTATTAATGATAATTTCCACAGCTATGTAATTTTAATGGGTTTATTTAAAATATGTAGATAATACTACTATTCCTAATAATTGAAATTATATTATTAATGATAATTTCCACAATTATGTAATTTTTTAATGAGTTTGTTTAAACTATGTAGGTAATTTCAATACTTTTGAACTAAGAAAAATAAGTATATGAAAACATTTGCATTTTCGGAAGAATTCCGAAATTCATTACATAAAGTAAGAGTAAAAGAGTTTTAGTAAAATTGCTTTATATATAACAATTAAAAAGTAACTTTTGCTTCCTAAAAGTGTTAATTTAATATTAAATATCGAAGTATTGTATAAAGTGAATGAAAACCAGTGGGAGTGCTCCCCCGAAATATTCTCACTTACCTTCAAATAAGGGTGTTATAATTTTTTTCCCACGTAAAAATGTACATCTTGCGCAAGACCATGAACAATACGAATGCTCAGATTTTTATCTTCAGTCATAAAAGTTGTGTACTACAGTAAAGAAAACTCGTACTTTTGTGTTAAATGCATGATATTGACGAACAATAGTTGTCAACAACAGGAATATGGAATGTTTACTGAGTGTAATGTCCAATCTGTGGCAGTTTATAGTTGATATACAAGTTGGTATGCAAGTTCCAACCAAGTTGGTCACAGGATCACATACCAAATTTCATTTATGTAAGAAATTACGTCTCTGAGTTATTGAATTTACAGCATGAGGAAGTACAGACCGATAAACAATCAACTTTTTATCAGTTTTAGTTCAAAATTTGACACAGATATACATGAGTGAGGCTAAACTATGTATCAAATTTTATAAGTTTCTGCTTAGCTCTTTTCGTTTTGTGGTTGTAATACTTAACTTGTACTAGGACATAAGGGTGGATCAAATTTCACTAAACGGATTTATTCAAAATTTGATAGAGGTCTACAAATTTGGTGTAAAGACCATATGCGATATTTCGACTATTCTATTCAAAGTGTTTTTGTGTTATCATTTCACAAATAGACAGACAAAGCTAATTCTAAAAAGGTGTTTTTCGGATTCAAGAAAGTCTGAAAGGCGGACATTAGTCAAAATTTCGAGTTCAAATTTTTTGACGGTTACAATATTTTCTTTTTGTAATATCTGGAAAATGTAGGTTCGCTCGACAGTTTTTTTTTTTTTTTTTTTTTAAAATCGTGGTTTTTTTTTTTTTTTTGAGAAAATATTTAGATACGAATTACATAATGATTACGTATGAATATTTTTCAATCGTACCTACATATAAACTGAATTAGAGGTCATTTCCATTCCACTGCTGCACCGAACGCACCAGGATTTCAATTTAGTTGATTTAGTTTTGTTGTGTTCCAATAGATGGCACCATGGGCTCTATTAATCCAAAGAGCTAAGTCACATGGGATGAGGAAGACGGGAGGAAATGTGTACCTCAGGAATGTGTACTAAAATTCACTTTTCTTATTGACCAATTCCAGCTCGCGAAAGAAATCCGCTACTCATATCCTTGTATATGAGCAGTGTATGTATGAGCAGTATATGAGTTAGTATGTTCAGTGATACTAATTCTAAATAAGTTAAGTAAAGTAAAAAAAACCCTAAATAATATGAATAAATAATGAAAGATAAATAAACAATATAGATTAATAATATATAAATGAACAAAAAGAATTCTTATCTCCACATGTAAATAAAAGGCGTAAGAGATTCAATATACACGTCTCACGTACAGCAGAGCAAAAAATAAAAAAGGATTAGCCACTAAATATTGCTAGATAAAGCCCGCGCTAAATGACCAGTATGACGTCAACAATGAGTTACGTCATATCCGATGAACTTTGGTTCATATCCGGTAGAATCAGGGGTACACATCCGGTGGCAACGACTTACTCCCATCTGTAAAATCCAGTCACATGAACATAGTTTTAGTAAAGGTGAGCTGTTGGCAATTCGCTCGGAGGTGAAAGAGGGGATGGTTTTTCGTCTCCGGTAACGATGAGCGTTGGATATCCTTATGCTACGGCAGTACATAGTTTTGCTATGTGCCGACATCTTGTTAGGTTTCGCCCTTTGGTGCCATCTAAGTATTTTAACTTCTAACTTTAATGTATTTAACCTTTCCTATCTTAATTGTTAATGTCCTGTTAATTTTATTTACACTAAATAAATTAACTATGTTTCTTTAAACGTTACATTTTTTCTTAATCAGTACCTTAGACACTGATCCAAATGGAATTGAATGGGCATTTTGTCCGACCCAGTCCTACATACATGACAGTATTCATTTTACATGTTATCTATCATTACTAATGTTTTTGAACTTAGTCTCAGTTTTGACAAGAGGAAATCAGGCCAGAGGTGACATTATAAGATATTGGAAGCATGAGAGCAGACAGAAAAAGGCTCTAACAATAATAAAAAAGGGAGGTTGTGCGTAAAATGACGTTTTTCACGAAAGACACCGATATAGATAAACTTAAAAAACGAAACCTTACCTAAATATAAAATTTGATTCAAATCGTTTGAACCGTTTCCGGGATACATGAAATAAATAAATTTAAATATGTACAAGAATTTCTCGTTTAAAATTTATAAGATATTTTGTGTATGAGAAAGTAAAAATAAAAATGTTGTTATTAATATTCAATTTAATACACTAATATATAATTATTTATATTTTTGTTTTTTGTTTTTTTATTCTCAAGAATAACCTGTTGTTATAAACCATTTGTTTCATCACGCATACACATATATATTTAAATTTTGAGCTGTGAATTCATATACGAAAAAATATATATATTGTGGAAATATTATATAAATTATTCATGAGAAGTTAAAAAAAACTACCTTTCTCATACATAAAAAACATTGCTCAGAGTATAGTTTGATTAGAATAGGAACTTAATTAAATACACCCGAATTAAGAGCTATAAATTAATAAATTCAATCTCTTTCTTTTTTTCCGTTTTCAGCAGAAGAATCTATTTTTTTTGTAACGAATTCATAAAAATTTGTACTATACATTAATTATAAAGGATAGTCATAAGCGATTAATAGACTGGAGTGTATATGATTGAGTCCTCAAGGCTATCTCCAGCTAATGTACATCCCTTCCAGAGGAGGACAGATGATATCATTAGTAAAAGGTAGCAGAGCAAACACTATTTCTGTGCCCATCAGGGAAGCGAGAAACATCCACCATACCAGAAACTTCTCATTTCCATACTTGAGGTGATTTCCGATTGGAAGAGGGCATATTCTAAAATGTAAACAATATTTTTTAATGACTCTCGAGCCTCTCCCTTTTCTTTGAACGGGATGTAAAATGATAAAATTTATAATTATATAAAATGCATGTATATTGCACGAAAGCGAAGATTATGATTACGAATATTAATAAATTAAGTTGTGATGTAACGTATACTTTTTTTATATTATTTTTTTACTTCTCTTCCGGCATTGAAGTTTTACAGCAATTTTCGATCATTTCTTAGGGCAGTAATGACCCTTCTCGGTTTTATCTTTAAAAACGAAAAAAATTGACTACTGAGAAATATAAAAATCCAGTTTAACTTATAATATAATAAATATTTCGAAATATAATGACATCAAATTGCAGTCAGTTACTGTTCATATATTCAAGTAACTACCGATATCTTGTTCTTTTCTTTGCTTTTTTCCATTTTTACTTTCTCTTATACAAAGTTTAGAGAAGGTATAATAGCATAGTTACAAAATGACGAGAGCTAGATATATAAAATTTAATACAAAGATTTAACATCTGAAATGTAGACAAATTGGAACCAAATCCGACAACGCTTTGATTTTCTGTTAATCTGTACTTTCACAAGTATGTAAACGCAATGACTTAAATATATGAAACCGAGGATGTGATTTTTTGTTTACAATTGCAGTCAAATTTAGGTTTCAGTCGATTGAAGAAATGCGTCTAAAGCAGGAATTCAAATTTCAAGTACCTATTGTTAAATGCCAGGGATTAATCGCCAAAACACTCGCCAAGGACCCATGATAGATTCAATAAAATAATAAATTCATGTCAAAAATGAATATTTCGTAATTATTGTTAGACAATGCCATCTGGTGTTCTCTGCCACAATTTTATGTGGGAAGGGGGAGGGATAATAGCTTTATTAAAGACCATGCTAGGTAGTTTTAATACTCTAGCTTTTTTAAAAACTATGTTGTATTTATTTATTGGGCATGGTTTCTCTGTACTTTTAGATGCATTATTCTTACAAAAATTACAAAAATAAATTTACGTCATTAATTCAGTAATAAAGAGTCTCAATTTTTTTGCTGAAATAAGAAATGAGAATGGAATACTGATAAAATATTTACTTTTTCTGTCGAATGTCAATATAAGCCAATGGGAGATGTCTTCACAAACTTTTTCATATACTGTATGATAAAAATATTATCCCTTTTTCCACTCATAAAATTGTGGATCTTGAAAAAAATTATGAAAGAAGCGAATGATCAGAATTAGTTTCAGAGTCTCGTGCATGAGTACTTTGCTCTTCGTAGTATTGTGAAAGACAGTGAGTATGCATTTTGAACTCCTTTTTTTTTCCTGGTAGGAATAAATCTGTTCGATGATTATCCATTTTATACTGACTGGAACCAAATCTTGATACAAAACTAAATAAAAGTAAGAAGATTATGTAAAAATTTTTATTTACCTAAGTTCTTGCATTTTTCAGTTATCGGGTTTATATATATGAGAATTTTCAGACCGGTAGATAGACAATCCTTAGGCAGATTTGATTCAAAATTTGAAAAAAAAAATTACACATAAATTACAAAAAATGTATGTTAAATTTTAATCATCTAGCTCTTTACGTTTGTGTTTATCACTTCCTTTGTATTCTATCATATAGATAAATTTTTTGGGAAAAGATTTCATTCGAAATGCATTAGAAATCTACAAATTTAGCGTAACGTCCATATACTAAATTTTACTTGCCTAGATTAAAGTGGTTTTAAGTTATCGTGTTTACAGATAAACAGTTAGAATGATTGACAAAACACAGATGATCATAATTACTTAAAATTTTTTTTTGTGTGTCCCAGAAGCTTGGTATCGCATTTCCTGATGATTGCAATACCTTCTCATAATAAATTTTCAAACTTTCAATACAGCTTGTATTAAATACTGTAACTCTCCAAAAATTTATTTTAATCTATTCAAAGTAACAATTAAAATTATTGTAAAGACTGAAGCTAAAGAATAATGATCAAAGAACTCATTGTTAGTTGATTTTCCGCTGAATAAATTTTAAGCAATCAATAAACAATTCTTTTAATAAGACATTTATTTATAGAATTACGTAAATTATCATAAATGAAGAGCTGGGTTTCTGCCCTCATCTCAACAGAAAAATCCAAAGTTTGATTAACGTTCAAATACTAAAAATATTACAAAGGTGCCAAAAATTACTGAACAGACGGGGCTGCTAAAATGTTGAAAGAATAGCATTTTCTCATGAAAAGCTATTTTGCATTGAACTATATTATAATTCCAAAAAATTACCAGGAAATTTTTATTGTATTTTTGAAATTCTTCGAACTGTTAAATGCTTCCTGAACAAGTATTCTGATGTTGTTTGGGCTATTATATCAAATAGTGGAAGCATGTCTCTGAAATTCATAGATAAAGGATGAAATCAATGCATATATTAGAAATAGGGCATTTTGAATACAAATTTCATGTCATTTGTAACATGTTATATAATAAAGAATTGGATATTTCAGAAAATTTCTGTACTATCACATGCTAAATAACACATGCAAAGTTTCAGCATTTCATCAAATAAAACATTTATATGATTTTTTTATCTGATTTAAATCCTTTACTTTATTATATTTGTGGGTTTTAAAGCTTAATAAATGACGGCACTGAACTTTTGACTCACTTAACGCTTCCGTAATGAGCGAATGGAATAATTATCTTCTAACATGATTCGCATCGTAATCGGACAAACAGCGTAAGAGATTATATTTTTTTTATCGATACAGATGTCATTCTTTTCGTCTAACCGTCGTTCAAAATTATGAAGTCCATCCTAAAATGATATCCGTTCCCTAGTATTGCTTCAAAAAAAATGGGAGGTTAATCCATCTAAACAAAATTAAACTAAAATTGATCATCGATAATGATAGCGGTTAGTTCGAATAAAACTATTTCAAGGTAAATCTTCATTTATGATTACATCATAGCGATATGTTTATCATTTCTTTTTCTATATCTGTAAAATAAAATGATGCTTGTAAAAATATTTAGAGCCATTTTCCTAAACAGGTGATCAGCGGTCCTGTTTATTTTTTAATTGATAATTTCATATTAAATTAACAATGTACAAATTTTCCTATTAAGATATTAAAATTCTTATCCATAAAATAATCACTCATTCAAATGATGTTTGAATCACAGTTAAATTTAATTTTTAAACAGAATAATAATTTTAAATTCTTTATTATTGCGAAATAATAAATATAATCTCTTTTCTTCCTTGTTCTTTTCAATAAAAAATATTTACACTATTATCTGTTGGGACTCAAAAGTTACTTTTGTTCAAAAAGGGAGTTGAACTAAAATTCGTACAGAATAATCTAACAAAAATATCTGCTATTTCAAAAAAAAAAAAAAAAAAAAAAAAAAAAAAAATGAAATCTGCTATCGCAACTTTGAAGTTATCATGTGAGAACATTTTTTTGATCCCGTGATTATATTAATGGGCATGTATCAACATTTAAAAATATACGATGCTTTTTTTTCTTTCGAGATTAACGAGAGCTCCAAAACTTTTTTTGCCAGCCAATAAAAAAAAAAACTAAAATCTGCTTTAAACCGGTTTGAAATACACCAGGTAGTGAGCATGTTTCAACTTTAAAAAAAACAAAAAAAACAATGATTCTTTTTTTTTTTCGTGATTGATGAGAGCACCAAAACGACGTGATGCTCATACGAGAGCTTTTAGAAAACCAACGATTTTTTTTCTTTCGAGATTGACGAGAGCTCCAAAACTTTTTGTCAGTCATGAAAAAATTGAAAATGAAAATTGCCGTTTATGCTTTATTCATTGTCTACCCGATTTCGAGTTTCAAACCCACGTAGCCAAAACAACATCATGTTCTCACATGATAATAAGTATCTTTCCAACGGGGCTTCAAACGCTGCACTTTATCCCTTTCAGCACCCAGCATTCAATGCTATTTATTAAAATTAAGTGTTAAGATTAAGGTTCCACACCATGTGAAAGTTAAAGGAAATTAGAGTTCACAATATATTTCGAACATTCTGATTCCAGATTGAATATTTCAACAATAATAAAATCACTTCGCAAACTAATTTGATAAGGATTTCGATATTCTTATAAAATTAATTATTATCCTGACTTCAGAAGAAATTTTCATCTTCTATGGTCATAAATAAATTTTATGGGAATAAAGAAGAGACACCCTCTCCCCCCCCAAAAAAAACTGAGTGATAGTTGTAGCGTGACACTATTTCAATCACGAAAACAATAGAATAAATGCATTTTTGAATGGCAATAGAGGACTGTTAGGAATTTAACTTCAACCGGGACTTCTCGTTCCGTCGCGTCGTCCATATTGTACTGTATTCTTGTTGTTGAGGTAGTAACAAAATTTAAGTTATAATCTTAGTCGATCTCATTGGTAAGTGTATCTCTTTCTTATTAATGAAATTTATGCGTTTTCTTTCACATTTTTCTTTTCAAAAAATTATATATTGCTTGTAAAATCATTTTATAATTTGGTATTTTCTTATGTTTTCAGATCGCCTCGCAACATTTCATCATGGTAAGTGTATGCATTCTGCATAATATTCTCATTTCTTTTATATATATATTTAACACATAGTTAATAGAAAAAATTCTCCAAATGTTTGGATTTGAAAAGCTGTATATTATCATGCTTTTAACTTAAGTTAACGGCAATTAATTCAAAAAATTATTACTAGCGTCTGAAATCTGTGTTAGAAAAAAAATATTAGTAAAAGGCATTAATTAGATATTCTGTTATTAAAATGTCTTACTTTTGTATTGATATGGTTCCTAAAAGCTGTTGAAAGTTAAAATTTTTTTTTAAATTTTTCTGTCATTTGTTAATTTCACTTATATATGTGCTTGGTTATTTGACTTTAGCAAAATAACGTATCGTTAACAAAAAATGAAAATAGTGCTTCTTCAATTTTATGCTAAACTCTTAAAAGATTCAGATCTGACATTGATAATTTTCAACTAGGACATGAAATAAAGTATTTAGAAGTTATTTTTTGCATGTAGCGTTTCTTAATTTTCAAACATAATCTTCCTTAAAAGCATTGCATTGGCATTTTTGGCTTTGTAAATTGTCGAAAGGAAGTATATTAAAAACCTTTATCAGTGGGTGAAGTGGCGATTCAAATAATCACAACTTCAAGTGAGAAGGAATAAGAGATTAAACTTGTTCAAAACTATAGATGCTATATAATATTCTATACAATTTCTCTATGATGAAAGTAACGAACTAGGGCGATCTGATTTGA
>JAPMOR010065942.1:60096-75791 GCA_026543865.1 Argiope aurantia
AAGGATTTTGTCCTTAATGATAGCTAAATGATGTCTGATCAAATGAATATTGTAATTCACATACATAATGTTTCTTTTTTATAAGAAATGATATGAATCTATGTTTTTTTTTATTTGCACTTTCCACTAGAAATGATTTTATTCTTTGTTCGCTCAATGATAATAGATTCTTTTGTATCATTATTTTGTTCATGGCTTGCAAGATTAACATGATGATACTATTTCCTTTTCATTTGCGGTTTCCACTTGAAAGGACTTGTGTCCTTAATGATAGCATAATGAAGTCTGATAATCTTGCAAGTGTTCTAGACTGTTTTTGTATGGATGTAAATTTATTTTTATCATTTGCTGCAGTTTTTTCTCAAAATATTTTGAAGAAAAGGTAAGAACTCTTCAGATTGAATGCACAGAAATCAGAATTGCTCCATTTGCAAGAAAATTGACCTGAATTGAATAACTTTACCAATATTTAGTTGATTAAAAATATACTTATATATTGAATCACTAAGCCAAATATGATGACACTATGATATATCACTTGCGGGGCTAAATCCTAGAGACGGGTACCGCCAAGTTTGGCGCCAAATTTTAAAGATAAAGTTGCCAATATGGCAACCCCTCTACGACTCCAATGTATGGCAACCCTGTTAAGAGTCGTAAGAGAATGGGGGGGTTGTCGGGGATCTAATTATCAACCAATCAGATTTGAATTGATTTTGAATTTCAACCAATTAGGTATTAGTACAGCTTTTCGCGGGGGAGACTTGAAACATATTTGCGGGGGAGTCTTGTAACATCTTTTTCTCTTTCTTTTCGAACGTCTGTGCGTCAAGGAAGGTCTCCTGATTTCTCCTGCTCTTCAAGTCTGAATAAGTATTTCTTTTCTTACCTTCTTCGATTTTTCGTGTTGTGTAAAATGGCTGCTTTGAATGTGTCAAATGAGGAATCCCTTAAATTGAGGTTTTTTTTCGATTTAGAACGTTTGGGAGCGAAAGCATGTGTTGAATGGAGTATGAAAATGGGCTTAATTGCTGATGGACGGAAGTGTGGTGAATGCGGGCACGATATGAGTTTAACTGAAAGGAAAGATCGGGGGGATGGGGTTAATTGGGTTTGTAGAAGGGAAGGGCATTATTCTAAATTAAGCATTAGGGCTAATTCTTGGTTTGCAAATTCTCGGATGGATCTGTCGTGGTTTGCCTGGCGATATCGGCCTCTTCCATGATGAAAGAATGGGTGGAACCTTTCACCCACATGGCCGTCGCCAATAAAACCTTCGACAGACTGGATGAGTTTTTGTAGGGAGGTTTGTGTGTGTATGCTTGTGAATGAAAGTGTTAAACTTGGGGGGCCGGGTAAAATTGTTGAGATTGATGAATCAAAATTTGGGAAAAGAAAGTACAATAAGGGAAAGAGGGTTGAGGGTGAATGGGTTTTTGGAGGGGTAGAAAGGGATTCAAACAAATGTTTTATGACTGTGGTACCGGATCGATCAAGTCAAACTTTGATTTCGGTACTGAAAGAATGGGTTATTCCGGGTTCCACAGTAATGTCTGACTGCTGGAAGGCGTACGATTGTCTGTCATCTGAGCCATTTGTGCACCTGACAGTAAATCATAGTCTCACATTCAAGGACCCGGATACAGGTGCACACACAAATTCGATAGAGGGGACTTGGGGGGCAGTCAAGAGATCGCTCAAAGGAACGAGGAAAGTAAAAGACGGTATGGACGGCTACTTAGCTGAATATATTTGGAGGCGGTGTCATCGCGCCGGTGAAAAATCAATCACCCGGCAATTTTTTGAAGCTATCGTGCAGGTGTACCCGCCTCACATCGAAAAAGAAGACAAGTAGCCGCCATACCGACGAAAGTCGCATCCTTCAATCGGGTAAGTTAAAAAAAATTTTTGTTGCTATTTTTGTGCATTTCTTTCAATTTCACATTGCTTAATTATTTATAATTCTTTTTTTTTTATTATTCATGCCAAATTTTTCTCCTACCATAGCCCCATGAACTCTGTTATCTTCAAAAAAAATTTCTGGCAAATAGTCATAACATTGAGATATACAATTCTAAAGATTACAGCGTCCGCGGGGCTTGGCGAGAAAAATTTGGCGAGAAAAAAATTTGGCGCAAAATGGTACCCGTCTCTAGAACTGTCCCCACTTGCGGTTTCCACTTGAAAGGTTTAACCCTTAATGATAGTTGAATGATGTCTGATCTCTTGTAGTGGTTCAGATGTCTGTAAATAATTAAGATGGGTGTACAACCATTGTAATCAGTGTAGTTAACCATTTTTGAGATATCTTGATAAGTTTTTGTTCTGTATTTTATGTTTTTAAGATATTTTATTTATATTTTCACTGATTAATGAATTAAATTCACTAATAATTTCTTTTGATATGTCTATGAAATTTGGCTTGTTACCTTAAAAAAATGAAGACTTTTCTCTTAGTAAATTAACTGATTATAAAATATTTATAATAATTAGTAAAAATTTTTTTAGCCCAGACAAATTATGGAAATAAAAGAATTTCTGCTGACTGCCAGAAGGAAAGATGCTAAATGTGAGTACCTAGCATACATTTTGTAATATAAATTGTAATGTTTTTTTAAATGTAGGGTTGTGATGAATTTTTAGTGAGTAATAATTTTGGTTAATAAACATGTTAAAATGTATATTACTTTGTAAGGATAATAAACTTTTGTTTTACTATTTTACAGTGGGTTTGTTTATATCTATATAAATGTATTTAAGAATCATTCATTTAATCTACTTTTTAAGTTTTGATGTTGGTTGGACAGCTTAGTACTTTATTGAAAATCTTCCTTAAAAGCATTACTCTGGCACTATAGCCTTAGTGAATTGTCGAAGGGAAGTATATTAAAAACCTTTATCAGTGGGTGAAGTAATAATTAAAATAATTATTACTTCAAATGAAAAGGGATATTTATTAATGTTAAATCTCAATAAGTGTGCTAATTGGTTTTTAGTTAAATATAATTAAAAAAACTTTATTACAATTGTAAATGAAATATTTTTGTTATTGTAATGGAAGTCTTCCTTAAAAGCATTACTTTGGTATGGTTGCCTTAGTAAATTGTCGAAGGGAAGTAAATGAAATGCCTTTTTCAGTGGGTGAAGTCATAATTCAATAGTCATTACTTCAAATGATAAGGAACATTAATTAGTATATAATTGCTAATGAATTTGTAGCTTTTTAAAATAAACCTTAGTTTTAAATTAAGTTATTCATAGGACATGTAAAAAAATTGTAGCTATTATGATTTTCTTTAAAAAAGTTATCAAAAAAGTAATTTATTTTAATTATATCAATAAAGGTAATATCCATGAAATGAATTTACTGTAGGTCATCAATATACATTTGCTTTTTAAAAAAATCCTTCTATAAAGTTGATCTTATAGATATGCATTGTAGGTACTCTTTTTTTATCCATGTTCCCTGTACATTATATGTAGATAAAAAAAACATATTTTGGCCATTATAGAAGTGTTACAATATTTTTTCTACCTTATTTGGAATCTATCTTTTATTCTGGGATTAAAGATGAAAGGCTGATGGGTTTATTTTACATGAAATATAGAGTGGATTACTTCATATAATTTGGAATGTATCTTATATTTTGCAATGATGAGAGTACGAACTAGGGCGATCTGATGTTTTGTGAAGACATGTTCGTTTACTGATGCAAAGTATTTATAGAAATATAAATTTATAAAAACACATTTATGTTTTTAAGACATTAATGTATTAAATGCATTAAAATCTGATATTTATATAGTTTTATGAATTTTGTTTATATATTGAAATATCTAATAGTATTTTGTATAATTTTATTATAAACTTCTATAATGTTGATTATTTTAAATTATATTATTACTACCATATTACTTTATATAAAATTTCAAAACATGATAATGACATGATTAAGTATTAAAAAAATTTCATATAAGACAAACCATTTTATAGATGTTTATTCTTTTTCTATGCTTGTTTTGTAATTTTATTTCATTTTGTCAGAAATTTTTGTAGTTGTCCGTCCTGTTTGTAATGTCCTATGTAAAAATACTGTACCTATTAATTTACCTGAAAGCATATGGTCTATTTTTAGTATATGTAAATTGAAATTATAAGATCTGCTGAAGATGAATTGTAAAATCTTAATACTTAAAAATATATTTAGATTAAAATTTTTTTATTTAAGGTTACATAAACCTTTGCTTTGCATTCGATAATTGATTGAAAAATAATCAATGTTTTTTATTCTGTAAATTGGACAACCAGTTGGCTTATTTATAAAGAGTAATGGAAATATATACTAAAATCATAAATGAAAAATTTTTGATATTCTTATTTTTAACTTGTCTTTAGAAAATTTTCTTCAGTTTATATTTATAGGCCTATAAAAAAATTTTATTTAAAAATTTAGGAAAAGTCATTGAGTAATTATATGTGCTTATTTTATATAGCTGTCAAAATCAAGAAAAACCGTGAAAATGTAAAATTCAAAGTTCGTTGCAGCCGATTTTTGTACACATTTGTCATTCAAGATAGAGAAAAGGCTGAGAAATTAAAGCAGTCTTTACCTCCTGGTAAGTTTTATTTTTGTGCTTTTTAATGTATTACTCAGCTTTTTATTTGAATGGCCCATACAAGTATTATTTTATGTCTTGTTTTATAACCTTCTCATCTTGGCACTCTGTCACCTTGATGGTGATGACGTGAATGCTTACGGAAGGGAAATAAATGTAGAACTGTGCCTTCGGTAGCAAAACTGGTGTTTTGTTCCTATCCTTTATGTTCTAGACATACTTAGTATTGTCTATTTTAATGTATTACAATATTATTATATTTGGATTTAACCTTTTGCACTCCTCTATTTTCTGACTTCTTATGTATAACAATTATGTGGCATGATTAATTATAAATTTAAAAAAAAATGAAATTTTAAAATTTAAAATGTATTTTAGTTGTTAAATTTCTACTGTTTTTTTTTCATATAAATGAACATTTAATTTTTTTATTGGAGTTCAAAAGGTTAAGTTTACGAACCTTCTCATCTTGGCACTCTGTCACCTCTCAATGGTGATGACGTGAATGCTTACGGAAGGGATATAAAATTAGGACTGTGCCTTCGGTAGCAAAACTGGTGTTTTGTTCCTATCCTTTATGTCCTAGACATGAGTAATTTGCCTTTTGTAAATATGTTCGAATATGAATGTGAATAATTGATCATGCGACAGGGTTTATGTTTTAAAATCTTGATTGCATATGAATAGAAATTTATTTGTTTACTATTTTCACTTTTCCTTTTAATATATTAGCAGTGTTTTTGTAAAGATTTATTTTATGATTATTCATAATGGATTATTTTATTATTGCTCATAATAGATATTTTACAGAATAAGAGTTTTGATTACCTTATATTAATTGCCTCATTAATTCTTTTGAATAAATAAATTTTTTGTAGCATTTTGGTAATTTAACACTAGTCAAAATTTTTAATTTGTATAGAATTGTTTGATTCACATGAACATTAAAATGTATATATTTAATTGAAAAGAAAGCTCTATATTTCTGTTATTGATTTATTTCATATGCTAATTGAGTTCATAATTTGTGTCTTCTTAAATATTTAATAATGGATTTTTTATTTACATGTTGCTTATTAACGTATCCTTTGATTTAAAGCTTATATAGTAAAGTGCAAGTTTTTCTGCAATAAAATAAAATGGTAACATTTGAGGATATTGTAGTATTTGAATGTATTTTATAGATTATTATATTATAATGAATATAATAATTAAAAATTTCTTTTTCTATAGTATTTTTTGCTGTTTGATTTTTAAATGACTCCCCATTTTATTACATTTTGAGAAAAAATATAGAAAATTTAAACCTTCTCATCTTGGCACTCTGTCACCTCTTAATGGTGATGATGTGAATGCTTACGGAAGGGAAATAAATGTAGAACTGTGCCTTCGGTAGCAAAACTGGTGTTCTGTTCCTATCCTTTATGTTCTAGACATGCATTTTTGTTTTTAAAAAAACTTTAAAAATTCTAAACCTTCTCATCTTGGCACTCTGTCACCTCTCAATGGTGATGACGTGAATGCTTACGGAAGGGATATAAAATTAGGACTGTGCCTTCGGTAGCAAAACTGGTGTTTTGTTCCTATCCTTTATGTCCTAGATAAATGTTTTTTCAATCTATAAATGCTTTATGTATTATAAATGTATTCTTGATTCATTTGTTTGTCGGGCTAAATTATTCTTTTGTTCTGTTGCAGGTTTGCAAGTGAAGGAGTTGAAGTAAATGTGTATAAGTGTTGTAAAATAAAAAGAAAAAACTATATAACTTTATCTTTCTTTTGTTTCCATCACTGACTCTAAATGAGTTAATGACATTTCTTTTTGTACATATTTTTAATAAATTTTAGTTTGTAAGGAGTTGTTCTGTATAGAAATTATTAAATTGTGGGATAAAATTTTAAAACAAATTAAACAGTGTTAAAATTTTGTAAATAAGGGCATTTGATAAACTGTAACTTAAATTTATTTGAGCACTAATTTGAATAAAGTTTGCAAAAACAAGTTGACTTATAATTTGAAGTAGTTTGCAAACATTATATACAGAGAATAAAAAAATCAACTTGGAGATTTGCTCATACAATTGAATCCGGTTGCACATTTGGCTTTATCCATGGTTGTTTACAAGACAAAAAGCAGCAGTGTAATTGTTAGGATTTGTTCTTTTGATGGAAATAGGTTACTAAGAGAAGAACTAGAGGTACCTGCAAAGAAAGACATCCATAATTGTACAATTCAGTGAAATAAATTAAAACATGGGTAGTATAGTTTTAATTACAATAATTAAATGCACTGCCAACTAAACACTACTGCATTAGCTGTAAGAAATAGGCGATATACATTTGTTGCCCTTAACATGCTTCAATAATTTCGAAAGGTGGACACATTAAGTTTTAGATTGCATTTAATTTCTTTAATGTTAGGTCCCTTTCCTGCACATTTTCTTATACTGTGTATGCAAGCAGAAAAATTTTTTGAATTTAAGTTGTAACCCTGAATTATGCATTTTATATTATGAGAGCAAAGGATTGAAGCAATGGTGGAAAAAAATTGCTTGTACTTTTTTCATTTTTAATAAATATGAATTGAACCATGAGAAAATATATACTAGTTTAAATTTCAGATGAAAGTGTTCTATTTATAACAGTGGATTCTTGATTATCCACTGTTTTTTTCCTCCATTATTTTGATCTGATTTTAAATATGAATAATATTAAAGTTTTCAAAATATCAAAAGGAAAGCCATCAGATTAATATAATGGATATCAATATTGGCAATATCACTGTAACCTTGAAAATGTTATAACATGACACTGCATTGAAGAAAAGTATAAAGGGCTGCTGAAGACAAATGATAACTATGTTCTCTGAAATGCCTCGTTCTTGTAAGTTCAGATGAAGCTCAAATCGATGTCAAGAAACATTGAATAAAAATTAAAAAGAGTTTGCGAGACTGATGAATCAGTCTCAGAAATATACCATGAGAAAATGTGTCCTTTCTTTAAAGTGGATATGAATTTTTGACAAATTGCCACTTTATCCTCCATCAAAAGTTCTTTGCATAAATTGAAAAGTACAAGGGATTAGCAATGAAGCTGTTATAGTAATTGAAATGCACCTCCCTATGGAACTGTTAAAACTGAATCCAACATCTAGTTTTTTGCTTGCTGATACGATTGCGAATCAAATGAAGGAATTACTGTCTTTAGGACTTCAAAAAGCAAAAATATTCTTTAAAAATGTAGAAAATTTTATTCAGAATCTAATTCTAATCCTGAATGTTTGACTACGGATTTTGAAACTACAGCTATAAAAGACGTGAAAATTGTATTCTCTACATTAGAAATAAATGGCTGCAATATTCATTTCAACCAATGCTTATGGAGGCAAGTACAAAATATCGGCTTGGCAGAAGCATGCAAATCCAATGCAGAAATTTGACTCCATGTTCGCATGTGTGCTGGTTTGGCTTTTCTACTAGATGGTTTGGATGATGCATGGATGAAAACACAGACAGTCTCTAACATTGTCTTTTAACAAACTTTTATGATTATTTTATTGACCAATGGTTTGAAAATTCCACATTTACTATTGACATGTGGAATTATTACAAGAGACTCCATTGAACAAACAATGCTATTGAAGGATGGAACAATTGAATAAATTTTCTTATTGGGAAATCGCATCTGATAATAGAGGAGCCAATTCGTTTCTTAAAAAGGGAAGCTGAATACATTGACTTTTTAGCAGCACGGAAAGAATTATATTTAGAGGGAAACAGCGAAAAATGTATAAATCTAGATAATAGAATATTCCAAACAATAAAAAAATATTCTTTTGGCAAGGATTTAAAGAGCTGCTTTGTAACTTTTGCATATATAACAAAATTGTTGCAAAAGTATTTTAAAGCAATAAATAGTAGAATTTTATTTGTAATAAAATGGAATTGAAAAACCTAAGCAAATGTAACCTTGAAATAAAATGCTCTTGGATATAAATAATTTTTCATGTATTTGTTATTATGTGACACCATCATTGACTAAAATTGTATTTAAATAGAAGTGCGATAGAGAAAATTTTGTATTTCAAAACTTGTTAAAGTAATTTATTTGATCTGTTATATATTCGAATCATGGCATTTTCTGAATAAACTATTTGCATATACTTTACTATAAGTTTTTTTATTAATATATTGCATAACTTCTTTAAAAGGTTTAAGTATTGTAAAGAAATTAAAAAAAGCATATCTACTGCTAAATTAATTTTATGTAATTATAAGATTATAATAAAAGGTGATGATGAAACTGAAAGTAAAAAGCATTTCCCTAAAAGTCCGTCATTTGCTGAAATATTTTACATTTATTATTCTTTGATGATTAGAAATTAATTGGCATAAAATTATAATATTTATTTCTTTGCAGGTTATAAATTTAAACAGCATTCGTGTTTCTTTTTAAAAATTAATTCTTAAATAGACTTCTTATATAAAGAGCATCATATAAATTGAATGATTATATAGCAATTTATATAAATTGAATAAACTTGTGTTCAAAGGAAAATGAATTTTTTCCCCCTTTCATATAAATGTAAGACAAGCAAATGTCCAATTATCATTAATATTTGAAATTTTTAACAATGAAAATAAAATAATTATTACATTTATAACCTTTCCTTTTGAACTATTTGATTTGTTGGATATTATGCCATGCAAATCTATAATTTATACCAAATATTGAAAAAAAATTTAATTTCTACCCTGATTGTAATCTAGTCCAAACGAATTTGAAAAATTGTCGCTAAAAATTATAGATATATCAAATTTTACAATAGCAAACCTTTATAATAATTGTTAATTAGTCTAATATTTGTAATATAACAATGAAATTTGAAAAATGGAATCTAAAAACTAGATATATTACATTTTTAGAATAATTGTCGTAGATATCAAAAATTGTTAATCTCAATAGCTTTTGTTGTTTTAATAGGAATAAATTGTCTTAACATTTTCGCAAGGGAAAAGAAATTGAAGTAAAAAAAAATGTGCATAAGTGGATTACTTTGATCATGGGATTCTGCCAGTTTTAAATTACTGAATGTTACATTTTTTATTACTTAAAAAATACCAGCAAAATATAGTCATACACAAAAAATGGTCATTAAAAAAAATTGCTGACAGCCAGAGCTTTAATTATGTCGAAAGTCAATTTGATATTTAAATAAGAGGCAAAATAAACTCATTTTTTTTTCCTTTCAATGAACAATTCTTTATGTTTTGAAGAATATATATGGTTATATATAATATACAGCAAATAGATTTCAAGAATTCTTTTGCCTTTTTTATTCAATACATTAGTTAGTCAAAAAATCCTTTTTTTTTTTATTTCAACTCGCTTTTATGCTATATATTCTTTTAAAAAATATTTTGAATCATGTTAATTCGATTCATGTAAACGATATTGCTTTTATACAGAGAAATGTCTTATGATGTCTGATTGATAATTATATTTTACAAAATAGATATCTAAAAAGGACATTTTCACATACGAAATTTGAAAACTATAGATAGAAAAGGATATCGTATATATAGGGAATTAAAATTTTAGGCTATGACAAGACTTAGGTTTTGGCTTCAAATTCAGGTTTTAGTGATACAACTATAAATTAAGAAAAAGAAAACAAATGTAATTGGTCATTAAATAGAATCCCACGCAATTATCATTCTATCGATTTTGTTTCCTTCCCAATTATATTTATTGCTTTAAGAAGAAAGTTTGTTGTTGCTTTCTTTAAAATGAGTATTTTAAAAATAGCAGAAATAAAGAATGTTTGTCATAGTGGAGTCGCCTAAATATTTTTTAATGGAGAATGATTGAAAACTAATTTCAATAAAGCAAAAGCAGTAAATTTTTTGTAGTTTATTTGCCTTTAAGAATGGAATAAACTTAATGAGAAAGTATAATAAAACATAGCCTTTAAAAATTGTTTCATCGGTCCAATTAAAGAAAATGGTTCCTCTAATTACACAAACGATTTCTTTAAGCTCAATAATGCAAAATATTTTTCCATTTTCAAGTTCAAATAAGCAAATAAAATTTGACCTGTAGCACTTTTTTTTTATTTGTTTGTTGCTTAAGATATAAAACCACACAGCCTTAGACGGTAGAACAGGGATTGGTGTTTTCATCAACAGCAATGACCGCGAAGTTAGAATCAGTATCCGAAACCCTGACAATTGTTCAGTCTTTAGATCCGAAATCATAGCCATTGGAACTGCCCTTCATTACGTCCAGATAACAATTGCAGTTGGATATCGACCAATAGTAGGAGTTCTATACAGTATTTCAAGAACTGGTCAGAAATATTTGATATTCCAGACCAGGAGATTGTGAAGCTTCTGTGCGAAATTAATCTGAAGACACCTATAAACCTCCAATGGATCGCATGTCGGGATACATGGCAATGAGGCGGCTGATGTGCTTGCCAAGAATGGCTGTGATCTTCCAATGGACTGGTTGAACCGTCTTACTCCCACTGAGATCCACTCCCTGGGAAAACATCGTTTGCTTTCAGCGTGGCGCCGTACTCCATCTCATCAGTGGTACGCTGGCAATCGCCCTGGCCTATCAATAACATGCTGTGGCCCTCGCCCATGGCCAGATTTCGTAGTGGCCATCTTAAATGTTTCAGAATGGGGAGAAGACTTTCCAACCTTGTTCCTGCTCCCAACCTGCTTGTCCTGTTCACCTTCTTTTTTGTCTTGGCGCTTCTTATAAGCAGCTGCTGGTTGAACGGGACCTTCTGCAGATTTATGAGGAGCTGACGCGATGGGGCCTCCTGGACCTAGTCTAGGCTTTCCTTCTCCAGGGGGATGTGTAACAACACAACAACTAATTTTCATAATTTTTTTTAAAAAAATTGCCTGGTATTGCATTAATTGAAGTGTTTAAAAATTTGTTCCAAATTAACATCTTCGACACCAATACAGAAATTCATTATCTTAATAATACTTGAGCATATATGATCGAGTTTATGTGACGTAATGACTGGCTTTTTGAGCTAGTCAGTAAAGATTTATCAAATATCTACTGATAAAGTTAATTCATTTCTTAATTCAGATATAATGCCAAGAAAAATTAACTGAATCTATCGGTACCATACAGTATATTTTTGTAGAAAATGGGACCAACTAAAGAACTTCTAAAAACAGCAGCATGTAACATACGAACAGAACACTGCGATTGATGATGGATTTCTTGCACGAAGAATAGTTTTCACTTTTCCAAACGTGACAATTTTGAAAATGAATGTTTCTATCTAGATCAAAGCAACATTTGTCTCTCCAAATAACATTTTATAGAAAAGAAAGCTTTGATTTTGCCTAAAGAAGGGGCTATTAGTTCGATTTTAGACACCGATCTTGTATTCAGTATGAATGCTACTTATTAAAGTTGAAATATTCTCTACACAGTCAATTTTGGAATGATGAGCTTTGGACTGACTGTTTATGATCTAGTAAAAGTGTAACCTAAAAAATAGAGCAAAATGTCAATTTTTTTCATCACATATATGACATTTCATTCTCACCATTTCTCCATTTGAAGTAAGGATCTGCAATTTTTAATCACAAAATCACACTGCCAATTAAAATGTTGGAAACTGAAAACGACATAGTATTCTTCCAGAGCTAGGGAAGCATTGCGATTACATACAAAATAAATCATTATTATATCCAAAAGTTTTTTATTGTTAAATATATATATATTATTTTTTTAGAAACTGCAAAAGTTTGATTTTTTTTTTTCACTGAGTAATTTAGTAAGTTTCAGATGTCTTAAATATTCAGTTTCTCAATTTCCTTCTTTATGAAGACGATGGTGCAACTGCCGAATAATGAAAGTGAACAAACTTTATGCGTAATTATGAAAACGTTTTGAAGCCATAATGATTGGATGATGTACTAGTTGCATTCTGAAATAAACGCTTCCTTCCACATTTGTGACCAGTCCTTCGAAATTTAAAACTAAGCATATATCTGCAAATTTTATAGATAGAAATGTGAAATTTTGTGCATATAGAGAAAATAAGAGAGGAATTATACTAATTCACACTTGAAATTATAATGGACTTCTAAAAATTTAATTTTTGCGTTTTCGTACAATTGCCTACCTTATTTAATGAAATTTGGTAATTGGAGGTATGTCTAGATGCAGTATTTAAAAAAAAAATGATTTCAGAAACCATGTTTACATAGCTATGAAATTAATCTTATCTTACGGATTACTATTTAAATATTTACTATTGTGATTTCAATTTTGATTACGATAAAGGTCCAATCTATATGAATCTATACTTTTGGCAAGAAATTCAATTGAAAGAGAGAGAGAGAGAGAAAGAACGAATAAAATAAAAAGTAATATATTTTATTTCTAGCTTTCTTTTGTGTATAGATTTAGGACAAATTGAAAATTGGTACTAAATTTTAGGCAGCGCTTTTAAGAAAATAGGCAGGAATTTGCTGCTACAGTACCTGCGAATAAAACTAGCTCATGATACTGTATCTAAGAATTAAGCGTTTTAATGTAGTATGTATAAATGTTTCATTTACATATCGATTGCTGGTACATTGGATTATGTATACTTAAATCTGAAAATAAATTAGCTAGAAAATTATGTAATATATTTCAGATTTGAAGAAATTTCAGTAATTGTCAACATTTTCCTTTTAAAAATATGTTTTATTTCCTGAGAATTAACCAGCAGTTATTTTTAAAATTATTAATATGATTCCTATCTTATTTATTTTAGCCAGAGGGTTTATTATTTTGCAAAATAAATAAATAAGTAAAAAATAAAAACTTATTTGAACAACTCCAATGTAAAGAACACATTAGCTCATTTCAAGTATCAGCCAGTGGAATATATATGCATACATACATATTGGAAGATCTAAACATTATTGTTATACATTTAAATTTTAACTTAAAGCACTTACTATGTATTTTTTTCATTTAGTTTAATAAAGTTAAACCGTAACAGATATAAAGATTAAATCCTCATAATTAAATTATACTTTATTAGATTAAATTTGTATTATGCACATCAAAATTATAATTTTTATAAATGTCTTCTGTATGGGAAAATTATAAACTTGTTCCTTTATAATAAATTTTTAAAGCAAATTTCCCACATTTATTTATTATTTTCAACACTCGTCTGAAACGCGGTAAGAGTCGTCAGCATTTTTTTTCACAGGAGGCTTCGGAGTATCATTCTCACACTGACAGCGATTGATTACCATATGGTGTATATTGTAAAATCGCCAAATCTTACATGCAAAGATAAAAGTTATTATGTTGTAATATTTTAAAGCTTGAGCGCAAATGACACTATTTAATGAGTTAACGCAAATGACACAGAACCCTTCTAACTGCACATTGTCTTTCATGGTATAAAGATACTTTCTTAATTCCGAATGTAAATTGGTCAAATAATAAATTGGATTTTTTTTTTCTGATTTCGGCAGGCGGTGGAAGGAAAAAGGAAATTGCGATTATATACTTGGTAAAACAATGAAGAAATTGTGGATTTTATTGCAACAGTGAAATGTATTGTTGAAAATAAGTAAACAAAGAAACAACAACAAAAAAAAACAACACATCAGTGCTTAGTTAAAAGCTACAAGGTAACTTAATTTATATTGTCAAAAAAATTTTTTTGTAAGTAAAAATGGTGTAAAAATTATTTTGATTCAATAATTTTTTCTGGAATTATCATGGAATTCTTAATTCTTAAATCTTGTTTAATTTTTAATCAATTTACCCTCACCCTCCAAACCGCTCCAAAGTAAACGTCTTTATTTTTCAAAATGTATCTGTACTAATTACTAAAATTGGTAATTCTGGGCCTAATGGTGTCACCTGTTGAGCATCAATATGCATACTTATTTTTGCTACTAAGTACTCTTTTTGACGACCTACTGGTTTGCCGGGAATATTAACTATACTCAATTTCGATCAAATTCACATAGCAATTTGAGCCTTCTTAATTGAACCAAATTCCATGACATCATAATGCTATTAATAATGTAGCAATTTAATTAATCTATTTTCTAACTTTGTCAGAATTGCAACTTCACTTTCCTATTACTCATGTAAATTATACAGATATTTAACACTATCTTTTTTTTTTTTTGCTTTGCTTCAATTAGTAAGCTAAAATAGTGTGATTGAATGTCCGATGAAACAGTGAAAAAGGTGAGGTTTATTATTGCAATAAAATCTGTTGAAAAAGTATGCAAATAATTGTTAAAATTCAGAAAAAAGAATTATATGACAAATAAATTAGTAATATATTTCTTAAGCAGTTACAGTCAAGGCTGTTCCCAAGTTTTCCGACATCTGATTCTATCCGGCTGAATCGTTTGCTGTTCGGGATTTTTTCAACTTTGTCCTGCCATCAGGTGAACTCTCTTCCTCTTTTCTTTCCCTCTATTCTTGAAGAGGTTATTTTTATACTAGGAATACATCGTCATGTCTACTAGATATATAACTTAACCATTAAATGCTTTAATGCTTTTATCGTATTGACCATGTCGCCATATTTGTTTTATAAATTCCATGCTTTTTTTTTTTTCCGATTCTCCACACGTTATTCTGTTTTATTGGTCAAAAATTTTTCTTTCGAAAATCATCAGCATGTGTACAAATAATTTTTGTGAGAATATTTTGGGAAGTTATTTCCGGAAAATGGTGAAAGCTGATTTATTTTTTACTTAATTAAAATTTAAAATGAAACGAAAAAATTCTCAGGGTGCACATTCACACTAAAAGGTCTAACCTGTAGAGCGAAAAAAAAAATATTCACTCTTTCTTTATTTTTAATATGGATAGAGATTGAAGTTATTAATATCATATATATATATATATATATATATATATATATATATATATTGAAATCTACCTGTGCTTTGCTCGACACTTATTTCTGTTTCCTCTTCTTGGAACGATAAGTTGTCTTGGATACCTGTCTTCTCTGATACCTCCTCTTCTGTTTGATCTGGAAGAGAAATTCAGAAATATTT
>JAPMOR010065942.1:98795-131058 GCA_026543865.1 Argiope aurantia
TAATCTAAAGAAGAATGCCTGTATGGACACCGTACAGGATAGACCTTTAGATCTAGAGTTGCCAAATTTGACACAGATATACTTTGAAGCATGGGAATAAGCATTTGAGAATGATTTTTTTTTGAAATTTTAATTATTTGAAGATTAAGCGAATTTTCCTCGTTTGTTCGCGATAACTTCTGAAATTATTAACGGTGCGCAATAATAATTTTTACACCGTTTTGAAGTTCACACATTTTAAAACTTTTTTCAATGAACCAATTTAATTATTGTAAATTTTTTTTTAGTATAGATTAAATTAAGTTTCAAAGATATTTTTAAACACATTTTGAAACATTTTTATTGTTACTCTAAAATTCAAACCATTTTAATTGTTTCCTCAGATATGTAATCACGCGATTTTCTTCTATTGTTGAAAACTCAGAAAGAATGATTCTATTTAATATCTGCATATATGTGAAATAAGAAGATGAAGGTTATAGTGTTACGAAAATTAGATGAATCAGGCACTTACGTTTTTTATACTAATATTATATCATGGAACTTGAGTTTACCAGAACATTTCATATATACATATATACATTGCGCGCAATGTTATTAAAATGACAAGGCCCTGATATCCGCCATAATTTGATTCTTAAAAATATTTCTGGGGAAATTTATGCGAAAATTAAATTATATATAAGTGATTTAAATAAAGTTAAATACACGTAATATTCCCTCACAAGCTGGTCGTCAAAAGCTGATGGCAATATATAAAACTGAGTTTGAAATCCTATTAAAAAAATAAACTTGCAGTATTATTTGTTTGGTAAAATTATGTAGATTTTTCCATACTCAACAAAATTTGGACAGTACATCAATTTGTAATGGCCATACTTAATAGATTTTACTATAATAAATTTATAGTACATCAATTTGTAATGGTCATACTAAAGAGATTTTACTATAATAAATTTAGACATATTATATTAAAACGTTTTAATTCGTTTTAAATAGAATTAAAATTCTTTCAAAGGAGGTACATTCATTTCAATTTTGGACGAGTTGATCGGCAGCTATACTTTTAAAGACATCTATAAGATGGCTACTTATGATGATAGCAATCAGGTTATTTGTCAAGCGGTTTCTCTAAAGCTGAAAACATATATAGAGTTTCTCAAAAACCACAAAACTAATCCAGAACGATTCTGCCGGATTCTCTATATTGTTAAAAGAAAAAGAAAAGAAAATAGAGGATCCCTTTTCTCTCTACTTCAAACATATACCTTACCATCCTCCACTCTATCACTAATAATAGCGCCATCATCAAAATAAAAAACCAAAATGAAAGATGATGTAATTCCATTATGAAATGCTATATTTCACGATGGCCATCGTGTGGTTACAAGAGTCTATTTCCTCTTTCTGCAACCCCCTCCCGTCCTTTTAGCCAAGCCCGGGGGTCAGAAGGAGAAAAAAAGACCCCCCCCTATCACATGTGTTCCTCCATAATATATTTTTTTATTATTATTTTGACGCCAAATTTTCTTCGGTGGGTATATCAGCCGATGCCTTGCTGCAGTGTTCGTACTGGTAACACAATATTCTTGGCGAAAAAAGGCGCTGGGTTCCCCAAGGATTCGTTTTGGGCCAAATAGAAACTGCTTCCCCAAGAAATGGAATACCGTGAATAGCATGAAATATTGAGCGTGGCTATCTTCTGGAATAAGCTGCTAAGGGGGGGGGGGAGAGAAAAGAGAAAATAATAATAATAATAATAACAGGCTATAATATAGATAAGGGGGGTGGAAGAGAAAAAGATGGGGGAGGAGTGAAATAACTCCGCGATAGTGCCAATGGAAGAAGGAACTCTCCTGGTAGTTATATACATCTCATATTTGTTACATCTAGATAAAAGGGAGGGTTCGAATTCTTACCCCTCTTTCCATCCATTTTTTTCTTTATATTTCTATATATGTGTAGGCATTTTTGTTGAGGTCAGACGAAATTTAAAATCCTCTTTTGTTTTCAGAATGCATTCCTCCTCTCTTCTCTCTTTCTCCCCCTATCGCCAAACGATATTTTTTCGTTCTGTTCGAAGGCGGGAATTTCTAATGGTAGGTCTCTGCAGCGACAAATAAAAGGCACTCGGCGTGAATTTTGAAGAAATGCAGAGCGCTTTTTACTGTCTTACTTCTGCTTGAGAGAAAGAGAAATAAATAAATAAGGAGGAAATAAATTGGTCTCACGATCCCAGTATAATTCAAGCATTATATTTCTTGTTTTGAGTTTATTTTCGATTTGGGGCAACACAAGTAAAGGAAGAAACCTCACTTGAGCAATGAGTTCTGAAAAAAAAAAAAAAAAGGCTGGCGAGAAGTTAAATATGCAGAGAAGAATACTGAACACGAATGCAAAAATAAAAAGATTCTTTTTAAATAATAGCAGAAATAAAAAAAATTATTTATTTATTTAGATTTTGTGAGAATGGCTATAAATATTTTGAATAGCTCAGATCATGTTTACCAAGATGCACATTATTTAAACAGAATTTTTCTAATAGGAAATGGTATTATATAAAGTCACAGATAATGTGAGCTTTGATTTTGACGATGAAGTTTCTTTATTTTTCGAATGTTTTTGGTTATCGAAAAGAGATGATTACTTAATCAATCAATCCATCATTCGAACTGCTTTTATTCGAATACTTTTTAATCTATTTTTAATGAAATTTTCCTGAAAATTCTGAATGGATTTTTTCTATTTTATTTATTTTGCATTATGATTCTCTTTGTTTTGCATTATAATGCTTTGTTTCAAGCAGTATATTTCATTTATTTTCAGCGTCTTATTTATATGATAATTACATTTCATATACATGATTAATTTAAAGTTATTCCATTGTAGCCATTTTGCTTTGTTTAACAAGAAAAGATATATTCCCAAACTTTTAAACAATTTTCAACAGTCATATATTACACAAAATCCAATCGTTTATTCCTTTTATTGTTTTCTTCTTTTGATTTGTATTATATTTTATGCAAAATATTCCAATTTCAGAATTTTTAAGAACTTAATTTTACAGCACCGTTATCTTAATTTTTGCAATTCTAGCATAATTTAAAAAGAATTTATTGAAATTTTTGCTTCAAATAAAATTGGGATTCAATGGTTAAATTATATATTTTATTTTTCAGGGACAAAGAAAGCGCTATACGCTAAAATCTTAACTTTAAATTTAAAAGGCCACGAATTCAATTTCATTAAAAAAAAGTCACCATGTATGTGGGCATACATAAAACTCATTGGGAACATGTTTCCTTCCCTTAGCAAAGACAGAAACATTTTTTTTTTCATTATCTAAATCCGATAAACCTTATTAAGGCTCTAATTCGCCTAATTTGATTTATTTTTCTATCTTTAATTGTAAGAAAATTATGGTAAAATCAATTTTTACCTCCTTTGATCTAGTTGTACAACTACGGTTCATCCAAGATTTTTTATTTGTATGAATTTTTTAGGATTACAAGGATATCTCAAGGAGGTTAAAATAAAATTAAAAAAAAAAAAAACTCGTTTTCGTGTTAACAAGATAGCATGGACAAAGCGTTATACAAATATATAATGAAACCTCGCTTAGCTAGCATAATTCGCTCCAGAATCTTATTCGTAATGTAAAACATTCGTTAAACGAAACAATTTATTTTTTCCATATGGATTTATGTAAAATAGGACGACGCTTTCATTTCGGGGGGAAAAAATAGCACTCTAACAAATCTATACTTATAATAAAGCTCAATGTGTGTGTGTGTGTGTGTGTGTGTGTGTGTTGGCGCTCTACAGGCCAGCCCATTCAACCTACAGCTACCAAATTTGGCACGTGTATACCTTGGAGGTCGGGAATGTGCACCTGGGTGTTATTTTTTCGAATTTTTAACTAGAATTTAACTTATTTAAAAATTAAGCGAAATTTTGATGTGTTTCTGCTATAACTGCCGAAAATATTACCGCACAAAAAAGATTTTTACATGAAGTTAAAGATCAAAAATTTATCTTTTAAATGATACTACTGCTTTAATCTTAAAATTAAATTTCTATTTTTAATGAATTTTTAAATAAATATTTTAACTATGTTTTTCAATTATTTTTTTCGTCAAAAATAAAAATTAAGATTAAGCACGTTTCGCATTCATGGGAAAAAAATAGCTTTTTTCAAAGTGTTGCCATCACATTGATTAAAGCTCTAATTGAAAATAAATTAAATCTTTTTGGAAATGAAATCTGCAAAAATATAATTTTCGGCACGTGTCTGTAGGAAATGAAACAAATATGAAATATTATTTTTTCTAAAAAATAAATTCAAGAAAAATTATTTCATGATCTTTTACACTCTCTATACAGGGTGATTATTCAGTCCCGGATCCATTTTGATATTTAATGACTCATAAAATAATGAAGATGTAAACAAACTTATGGCATTTATTGATGGAATAACTCATATATTTTCCTTTTCAGGTTTGAATATTTTTACTTTTGTAAATATCGTCTGCGCGTGTTTTTAATTTCAGATAATTTCATTTTCCAGTCTAAATATCTGTACTTTTCTAAATATCGTCTGCTTATTAATTGCATTTTTCTCTCTTTTGTTTTTGGCAACTATTGAAATGTTATGTTTACTTTTGATGTGTTTGTTCTATGTAGTACTTTTGTATGTGATGTTTTATTCGAGCGGATATTAAGGAGAATGCATACACCACAAGAGGAAGCACAGATTTTATGGTGGTCATAGAAGTAATTTCCAATCAACTAAATTACTGACTTTTAAGAGTTAATTTCCAATCACTTAAACTGACTGATTTATGAAAATTTGAATATCACTATTCAATAAAAAAAAGGATAATTTTAGATTTTCCATCGATTGCTTCAAAGAAAATACGCCAATCAGCGATCAGGTTTCTCAAAATTAATTAGCTTAAGATTATGAAAATGGTGAGTTTTTCTAAATTTTTAAAATTCAAAACTTCATAAATAAGTCTTAGTTGATCGTGAAAAACAGAAACATTCATTAATTTATTTAAAATTTGGTGTGTCCAGAATATTTATCAGAATATGATACCTTACTGCATTAAATTTAGACTTCATAATTTTTGAAATATATTTATAAGCAGGAACAAAATATTATTATTGATTTCATTTCAATCCTTTTGAAAGCAAAACTAAAAACTGAATTTTATACTGAATCTCAGAAATTTTTGTTGAATTATTGTTTGAGATATTACATAAACTATGAAAAATATTTTGTAGTTTACATAAGACTTAAATACCGAGCGATTCTGTTTGCAATACTCATATTCAATAATAATAATAATTAATTAATAACAATAAAGATGATAAATAAAATAAAGCGCTTGGTTTTATTAAAAAATATCTTAATATTAATTGCAATTTCGTCATTTACATTTTAAATTAAAGTTGAAGTTTTACCGGAAATGGCAACAAATTAGCAAATTATATATAGTAAATTGAACGAAACGATCTAAACAGTATAAGTTTGGTATGACTATCAAAATTTGAAGATTAAAATTGTTTTGTTTGAGAATCCTTTAAGAGACCAGTTACTTAAAATATTTAATTGAAAATTGTAGCGAGCGGTAATACTGGTGAACCGGCTGGTCGCCAAAGGCGGCTAGTTTATAATAAAGTAATTTATTATTTATAATGCATGTTTTCTTATTTATAAGAATGTTGTGAAAAGATATTTCTCTCTGAATAGCTTCAAAATTTAATGAAAATGAGACATAGCATTATCGTTAAAAGAATTTGTAGTGTTCATAGCTACTGCCTTATCGCAATGATACTTCTCAATGTATGGTGTTGTAATTCACAATGACTTTAGCATCTCTCTTTTTTTACTGGAAGGTTGTGGCTTTATTGAGTCAATTCCTTCCTTCTGTCCAAATCTCCTCCGCAGCCATTTACTGTGACTAGAATGAAGCTACATAAGTTTTTTGCTAATTCCGGCTGATCGATATCATTATTATCCTTTTTTTAGTCCTATATTCTTAATTAGAAACCAAATTTCATCTTTTAAGATGAAATTTGATAATTAATTTTAAGATGAAATAACTTTTATTCTTAATTAGAGATCAAATTTCATCTTCCACAGACACATCTTACATCCTCCATATTTTTATTGGAAGATATATACATATATATATATAAGGGTTCTTTTCAAATAAGCACCCAAAATAGACTGATACAAGCGAATCGAGCATATGACTTCATGGTGACTTTTCGCCAATCGTTCTACGAAACATCGCTTATTAAGTCAGTCATCTTTTGTACATTTTGTTTTTCTCGTTATCTGAAGTTTGGCTGTATGTATAGCCTCGTAACTAACCGTCATAAGTTTTCCGATGAAAAATAAAAGTTAATCACATGAATCAGAAGGTAAATCAATAACAACTCGTACTTAATAACTTCAATTTTAAAATGATTGAATCTATTAAGCAAGTGTTGCTTTAAATTAATCGAAGAAAAGCTAAAATAGAATCAAATGAAGGAATGATTTATATAGTGATAAAAAAAAGAATAATTTTAAAATAAAAATTTAAAGCAAATAACGAACTCCTTCTCCGATTGTTATTAATTTCTTTTATCTAATTATACTAGCCGCCTTTGGCGACCAGCGGTTCGCCGATCTTAATGCTCCTTAAAATTTCAAGTTACATACAAATATTTTATGTGTTTTCAATTGCTTTTTCATCAAAATATTTCAAGTTTCAAATTTTGATAGTCATATAATTGACTCATACTTTTAAAAGAACCGTAAGCCTTAATTTACTATCTCTCTCTCTAATTTTCAATCCACGTCCGTAAAATTAAATTGACAATGATTAAACTGCAATCAACATAAATAACATTTTTTACTGAAACCACAATTTTTTTTAAAATATGAGTACTGAAGACAGGATCGTTCAGTATTTAAGTCATACGTGCACTACAGAATAATTTTCATAATTTATGTAGTATCTTAAGAATTATTCTACAAAGATTCATCATAAAATTCAGTTTTTAGTTTTATTTTCAAAAGGACTTAAATGACGTTAAATATATATATTTTATTTTGAAATATACTTTAAAAAGTTATGAAATCTAAATTTTATACAGTCCTTTGGTCCGAAGGGATCATATTCTCGAAATATTCTTGACACTGCAACTTTTAAATAAGTAAATGATCTATTTTTTGCTGTCAGATATGATCAATTTATGAAGTTTTGAATACAATAGTTTAGAACAATCAACATTTTCATAATCCTAGGCCAATACGTCTTGAGAAACCCTGGGAGCTGATTGAGATATCATCTTTGAGAAGGTCGATGAAGTGGTCTAAAACCACCCATTTTTATTAAATAGTGTTATTTAAATTTTCATAAGTAAATCAGTTTTAGAGACTAATTTAGTTGATTGGAAAGCAACTGTTTTTATTTTAAATATTTGTATCTCAAGAATATTTTGTTAAATATGATTCGCAGAGCAGAGGATCTAGATAAACATTCGTCAATTATTAGAGTACTTATAGATTCAAGTTATATAAAATATAATTTTTTACTTTATTTAGACAATTTTACTACATGCATTTCTATTATTAAATGTTTACAAATTAGCGGTTGGAAATTGAATTCAAAGGATATATATTAAACCTTGTTTAACATAAGTATAATTGATTTATGGAATTAATAATGTAGGTATTGTAAAAGATTATAGAAATCTTTACTTTGCATTTACTTTTTATAAAATATCCTATTTTATATTTATTTCATTTCATACAGACACATGATGGAAATTACATTTTTGTATGTTTAACTTGCAATAACAATTTATTCATTTTTTAAAATTTATGCTTTTGTCAATATGATGGCAACATGTTGATAAAAGCTAATAATTAGATAATTTTTCCCATGCACGTGTAACGTGCTCGTGCAAGTGAAATTTTATTTTTATTTTGTGCGAAATATAGTGTTGAAAAATATGGTTAAAATGTATCTTTAAAAATTCGTTAAAAATAAGAACTTAATTTATAGGTTAAAGCATTGATATTATTAAAAATATAATTTTTGTGAACTTTAACTTAATGCAAAAATCAATTGCGTGCTGTAATATTTTCGGAACTTATAGTGTAAAAACACCGAAGTTTCGATTAATTTTTAATTAATTAAAATTCTAATTAAAAATTTTAAAAAATTGCTCCGAGGTGCACATATCCGGCCTCCAAGGTATAAACATGCCAAATTTGACAGCTGTTGGTAAAACGGTATGGTCGGTAGAGTGCCAACACATAAACACATTGAGCTTTATTAACGACCGGTTAATTATTTGTATATAGTTCTACAAAAATACTAAAATCACGATTAAAAATTGGGAGGGTAGGGGTAGGAGGGTGAAAATTTGGTGTTATAGATTTTTAATGCCAAATAAGAAAAAAATTGTCAAAAAAATAGAAAAAAAAAATCCGGATAGGGACACCCTAATTACCTAGCGTTATGAAATATACTTTACGACCTATTTTCATACCTACCAAATAAACATAAAAAATTTCATAAAAATCGGTCGAGCCGTTTCGTAGGAGTACGAACACAAACACCGTGACACGAGATTTTTATATATTAGATTGTTAAACATTTTATTACGATTTCTTTTTGCTGTAATTAAGTTTATTATTTTTAATGAATTGTTATAAATAAGTTAATCTTTAGTAATTTTATCAAAAACGATTTCGAAATTATTTTAATTTTATTTTTACTCACTTTAAATTTTTTTCTTTTTTAATTTTGGAAAACCTAAAATCAAGATTAGCAGGAATTTTTGGAGGTTATAAATATTTCATAAATAATATCTATTATCATAAGAGTTATTAATCTTTCTATAAAAAAGTTTGTTTTACTTCATTTTTTTTGTATTTATTCATTAGTGAATTGAAACATTATATATTTCAAGAGAAAAGTTAATGTTAAAGAATAAATTTATTAAAAAAATTGAGATTTCATAACAACTCCTTAAAAGAAATCGTTGGATGCTCTAAATATTTACACAGTGTATTGGAAATAAAACATGGCAAATCCAAATTGCTTGGAATTAAGATAAAAATATTGAATACAGAGTTTTTTTCGAATGTTGTAAATGATAAGTTTAATATAAAATCGGGGAAAAAATTAGTCCTTGATATCAAATTTCAAAGTGGCAAGTGAAATAAAAATCACATTAATACTCTTTATATTTATACGAAACTATTTGGAAATCGGTTACTTTATACAAATATCGTGAAATTGGGATTCTCGAGTTTCCATTGTAATATTTAAAGGACAACTACAATAAAGAACGTCTTTCAAAAATGAGCGAACGTAAACCTTGGCCTATTTCGCATTCCGTTCCGAAACTATGACCTCAGAAAAAGGAGGCCCCTTTTTTTCCCAAGGTTCTTGTGGTCTGAATTATGGAGGAGCCATTCCAACAATGAGACGGGTGCGAATTGTTTTGTTCCTCCTGCACGCATAATTGCCAACTCCGGCTAATTGCTTTCTATAATCATCTCGATTGAATCACGCACCGAACAACACGCAACTGTCAAGGATAGAACGAAAGGGTTGAGTTGCGGTGCGGCGCAACATTTCGAATGTGGAGATATTTTTAATAGAAATAGGTGATTTGTGATAATGATGAGTTTTTGTTCGTTGTATTGTTTAAAAATTTGATATTTTTTTTAAAAAAATTTTTCTGTATCCAAATGTATATTTTATATAGAAAAGCCTTAAAAACATTAAAAAATTTCGAGCATTAGATTTTAACTTTGGATCTTAAAGGGTAAAAAAAAATCTACTTATTGTATTACTTATATTAGCCTCATTGCTCGGGTAGGCTACACGATGTTAGCCTATTGTATCGCGTGGGTATTGACATATACGAATGCTTTATCTAAATCACGCAGTAGTCTACCTGAGTGAAATTTGTTATTTGGTCTTTTCTTCTAAATTGTAGGTTCGTGTTCGTCGTTTTTTTTAGCAAATTTGTTAACTTGGGAGGGTGTTTTGATTATATGCGTACTCGGTGTTTTCAGTTGGAAAACTCTTTATATATATTTGACTAAAATTGCAAATTAAATAATGTGAATGAAATAATTTATTTGTATTTCCTTTTCAACGAGAAAAAGAAAGGATATTGTATACATTCTTGAAGTTTTTGTTTACATTAGGACGGCTCAAATAAGACCTGCCAATAATCTTTTTAGCTTCCACCAATTAAGCATGGAAAAGTATTATGATTATTTTTATTTATATAATATTTCTCTCTAACTAGAAGTTATATGAATGTTTTAGAATGCATTTAATGCGCGTAATATGAAATAACTAGATTTCATATTATACACGTTAGATGTTAAGTGCCAATTTAATCTACGTATCTTCTTCTTACAGCCGACCACACCGCCACTACTGAACGAAGTGGTATCGACAGGATTTGTTGTGGACGACTGCTATTTTTATCATAACCCATCCATATTAATGGCAAATTCTAAGAATTGCCATGCTCTTTGAAGCGGTTGGTCCTTAGCTACAAGTGGTCAATCTCTGTCCTTCCTCTTCATCTTCCCCTACACTTGTCATCTTTTTTTACGAGCAGCAGATCAACACTTGGAGAAAATCTTCTCAAAATCCTCAGTATTCCTCGAAATGTGCATCCCACGACAAAAGAAAGGCAAACACTTTGAAACCTTTAAATAGTTAGTAAAAATCTGTCAATCTTCACCATCTTGTCTTTCAGTATTTTATGATTTCCTGGCATCATTAGTACTGAGTTAAGTCATAATTTTCAACTTTTAGATTCTTTCTTAGTTTCGAGACTTCTATACATTCCTTTAAATAATGGTAAACAGTGCCGATTCCTTCACAAATGCATTTATTTTCCTGCATTCTTTCAACTCTTCGGAAGTATGTGGGAAATGTTTTGATATAATTCGGATTATCGGTGGATGGTATTTTCTTATTTTTATTTCTGGGTTAAAAATAAAGTCACAAGTTACTCTTCTTAATTGGGAATGAAAGCAGATGATGCCACAACATAGCATAAGAGAACATCAAATCTATACTTATAAAAGAAAATGCTTGTGTGTGTGTATCTATCTAAATTGTGTGTCGACGATATTCACATTCAACAATATCCGATCCCTCACACTTATGGGCATGGAATTTGGTACATAAGTAGTCGAATTTCGAAGCCACAATTTAATACTTTAATGTAGAATTTTTTTATTTAATGTTTTCGGATGATTTAATCTTCTAGGTGACTTATTTAACGTTATCAATGGATGCGTGGGAACTCAGTCAATAGAAATGTAAAGTAAAGCTCAGGTTTTTCCGACTTTTTTTTGAAAAATGAGAAATTGTGAAAGACAGGTAACCATTAATATCACATTATTGCAAACCTGTAGTTTTGGCTTCCCAGCACGAATAGTGTCATCTTAAGAAAGGCCGTTGTGCGATCTGTCCGGTGCTTGCTGAGTGGGTGCCGCGTCAATGATCTCAGAGCTTGGCGGCTTGGCACCGAATTTGACGACTTTGGAGATAAAATGGATAACACTGGAAAGTTCGAGAATTTCCACGATCAATCCAATAAGAACCGAGATACACTTGGATATGCCCTGATTGGTCTGGAAGATTCTAGCCCCGCCTCCCGGAACTATAAAAGACAGGCACTCTCAAGTTGGGTGTGTCGAGGTTGAGTAGTCGAAGTCGCTGACAAGTAACAAGAGGATAGCGAAGCAACGGCGGATTGCTAGCGTTGTGTGGAACGAGTACGGAGCTGCTGAGTGCCGAATCCTGTTGTCTACTGTGGAGGCAGCGTATATGCCAGTTGTGAGAAGTAGTGAGTCGGCAGCTAAAGCGAGATAAGACAGTGGAGAAGTTCAGCCGTTTGGAGAGACCGTAGAGCGAAGCCCCTCTCCTCCTGGATTCTGTCTGGATGCTTTGTGTGCTGTGGACGATTATTACTTGTGGGCTATTATTACTTGAGGAGGTTTTAAGTAATACAAGAAAAACATTTTAGTTTTTCTTGTATTACTTAAAACCTCCTCAATTTTCACACCACAGATTTATATCAAATTAAAGAGTATATAATTCCTTATATTTTCAAGCTTTTATTTTTCTTAAAGTTTTAATATTTTTGCAGATAAGGGTTCTAAACTACTTTTTTGTTTTCAATAATTTACAACCCCCTGGTTCATCAAATCCGCATGTTACTTACATGAAAAACAGCGTTTAAGAATGTGCTTTCACTTTAAAAAAAATTCATAGTTGAAACCGCATTTGTTTTTTGTTTTTTATTAATTTTTTTCGGTTTCCAACTGTTCTCCGACTCCCTATGTTTTTGCAATTTTCTCCTCCTAAACGACTCTTGGGACTCCTTGTTGTATGGTGATTCTCTATCCTCTTGATACCTATTATTACCCCTCTGAATTTGTCGGTCGAATTCGACAACACACTGTATATATGTATGTATGTAACAAAATAGAACAATAGCCTCAAAAAGTTAACAATTTAGATAATTAATAAAAATTTTCTATTTATTTTTTCAAGATTTTATTTTAGTTTCTTAAAATTGAATGAATTATTTAATATATTTATAAGATCAATAGCAACCTGTTAGCTCAGAAATTAGCAGTGATGTAACAAGTATTTATTAAGAGTTTGAAATAAAAAAAAACAAATTTACAAATAAATAGCCTAAAATTTTGAATTTTAAATTCCCATATGAGCACATTAAATAGCTGTGTACGGCATAAATTCCTTGTAATTTTTTAAACAGAAAATTAATTAAATTATATAAGATAAAAATATCAGAGTTTCTGTCCTTATATACACTTCAATTTCGTCCATTCTGGTCAATAATGCTTCCCTAAAAATAAATATAAAATATAAAGTTCAACTTTCATCGATTTTTATATGTTACAAATAATTAATAATAATTGATTATTCAAATTTTTTTTTATTTGAATAACGTTTTAGAAAGTTACCCAAACATCTTTTTTTCTCGAACAACACTCTCAATTAAAAAAAAAAAGGATATTCAATAAATTAGATGTATTTCTATTAGAGCAACAAGGATTGAAACCAAAAATGAACATCCAATGAAAGAGATATGGGAGAAAAAGCGAGAAAACGAAGACGAGTTTTACATTGGATTAGGGGGGAGGAAATAATCAGCATTCCAAATCAGATCTGCTCAGATTGCAATTCCAGCGCCTTTAGATTCAAAGGGAGAAAAGGGTTTCATTTGAATTTCAACCAATCAATCACTTGTATGTACAATGAGTTTTCATGGACTGCACGACGAATTGCCTGATCTGGGTACCTAATAATATTTTTTAAGCATTTGTTATTTGTTTATTTTTATCATTGTTGAAAATTATGATTTTTGTTTCTGGAAAGTTTAATTCAATTTAATTAATTCTTATCCATTGTTGGAATCTAAGAAAGAAAAATTCTCCTAATTATTTATACAATTTTCATGAGGAATCACAGAACGAAATTTCATGATTTCAAAAGACAACGCGCATTTTGAAAAAGAATATCGATTCGATCAATGGGGTTTTGATGTGTTAGGATGCGATTCCATTAGGAATAGTCCGCAATAAAAATAATAGATGTAAATAATAAATATATGTAAAATAGTATGCAAATAAAATAATAGATGTAAACATTAAAGTAAAGTAGTGTAGATAACACTGCCTTAATATCTGTCACAAATTGATGCTTGAAAATGTTTGTTGAAATAATCCTAAACATCAAGTTTTTCAAGAGAGATTTAACTGAAATAAAACGCAGACGATATTCCAGCTGAAACAACTGGTTGTTGAGAACGATTTGTAAATAAATAAACTTTGCAATCAAGGTTTAATTTTTCCAATTATCTTTTGGTTCTTTAGAAGGAATTAATCAAATTATTTTGAAAGTCTATTATGCATTGAAGATCAGTTAACGAATACATAGGGGAACAAATATCATCTATGAACAGATTAAGTTCGTTAACTTACTATTTGCAAAGGAAACGTTACAATAAAAAAATCCTAATAGACAAACCGGAAGACAGAGTTAGATTTTTGTTTATACAGAGATACATAGAGAACCACTTCCGTCATTTTGCCATGGCTGTAAGTGTGCTATGACGGCTAAAATTATTAATGCTTTTAATGAAGTCATGTTTTTACAATGTTTTATTGCAAATTATTTAATCGCGGATCATGCTATTGAGTAAAGTTATTGAAAGTAATATTCAAGTCAAAAGAGTTTTCAAAGTATCTCTTTTCAGATCTTTTGACACCTGTCTGCAAAAATTGATGAAAGAATCGTTTGTATTAAAAAAAAATTCCTGTGGGCAAGCCAGGAAGCAAAGACCGATTTCTTTTGTACAGAGTTGTATAGAAAAGAAATTTTTCCCCCTCTAACATTTCATTCACCGATTTCAAAAGAGTTAAGAGCTGTGAGGTTGAAAGATGGCGGAGTAAGAGGCAACTCACAAGAGTCACAAGATAAATTTAAAAAGCAGACAAATTTAAGGAATGAAAATATTTTTAAAGCCCATATTCGCACATGACAGCTGTAGCAAATTTTTATATAAAAGAATATGCAAGAAGAAAAAACTGTGGCAAAATGTTAACTTCCAAATAATTGCAGTTATCGAAAATTTTCATCACAAAAGTTGTCTGTAATGATCAAGCAATAATTTCTAAATTTTATTTCTTTTTGCCTCCTAAGTATAAGAGCAATGGAAAAGGGAAAATACCCCCCCCCCCTTCAGTCCCTTTTAGGCTGGATGGCCTACTTACAAATCAAAAGAGAATTTTCACTACTCCTGTAACATATCAGCTGTCATCTGTTCAAATTCAATCACAATTACCATAGCTTTCGTGTTAATGTGATAATATTGGCAAATTGTTAAGCACATTTATGAGGGTTAAAAAATTATTGGTAGTTGGTTCGGACTAATCTTCTTGGTATGGTTAGGTAAGTCTGATTTCAAGGCCTTTTTTCCGCTCTAAACTTACACATGCCCTATTTAGTATGTGCACTCAAGAAATTTTTACAATTTTTCACTAATTGCCAACAAAAGGGTAAAATAAGTTTCTAAATACCACAAAGTACTATATATTTATTATCAACATTGATTTCCTTCCCTGATGAGTTATTAATTCGTCGACCACCTTACTTCACCTTTTGCTCTACATTTTCTATAGTTTTTCTTTTGTGGTTTTTAATTTCTATATTATATGTATAAAAATTTATTGCACAGTATTTAATAACTTCAAATTATAATAATAACGTTTTTCTGAAAACATGTATGCTCTTATTCAAGACTTATGTATAAAGGTGTCTGTATTTTGTTATAATACAAAATAAATGTATATTTTCTTTGAAAAAATCATTTATTAATATAAATTAGTCTCAAATTATGGAACAAGAACGGATAGCACCCCACTTGCCATGCTTGACACATTCGGTTTCTCCACGAGTCCTGTGTTATTCCACTGTCCTCTGACGACCTCCCTTATCCTACGAAATCGGAGTATACATCTTAATTGTTTTGTATTTGTATTTGTCTCTTATTGTATTTGTCTCTTAAAAGGGAATATTAGAACTTACCTAAATTGTACAAATTTTTATTAACAGCGTATTAATTTCCATTGAATTTTTGAAAACTAATTGTCATTCCTTATTTTAATCATCTTTTTTTCTGTGTGCCTGTTAGATCGACTGAAATGCCACAGTGGTCTAATGGTAAGGTCTCGGCTTCGGAACTGGAAGGTTTCAGGTTCGAAGCCTTATTCCATCGAAGAACCTTCGTGTAAGCAGGCCTGGTGCACGTTAATTTGTCGGGATCAAACGTCCTCCCACTGGTTGGTGTGGAAGTTTGGAGAGAAGGTGCCAGCTCAGGTATCGTCCTCGTCATCTGACCACGGTTCAAAATCCCAAAATAGATCTAGCGTGACACGACCGCTGTCCGTCCTAAAATAGCCCTAGTGTTGCTTTAATAGCGGGACGCTAATAGAACGAAAAAATAACCAAGATCTACTGAAAGCTGTCAAACCTACAGGAACACTTTTACCGAAAATCAAACTCCCTTTTCTTTTTTAAATTGCTTACAACCAATGAGAAGCTGTTCTTCACATCATTACAAAACCCACTTAATATACAAGCTCCAGATCTTCATTTTTACGCCACAAGAAATCAGTTCATCCCTTTTCCATCAAGAAAGATGTTATTCCAGGAATCGGGATGCAGTTGCGGCTAAAATCACCTCCGACCTATCCGGGAAGCGAAAATAGAGCGTTTTCCCAAAGAAAAAAACCACCACCACCCTATCCTTTCTGGCGAGCGCCGTCGGGCAAGTGCCTCGTAAATTATAAAGGAAGATGCCTCCACATCTAATATTAACGCTTTTTCGCCTCTGCGACGCAACTCGAAGGCAAAATCAACATAACTCGAGCCAATGTCATTATGGGGCCTCGAGTCCATCAGAATGGGTAATGGGCTCACGTAGGGCCGCGGGACTCCGTAAGTGGTCAGTTTTCGCAGCACTTTTCTACAGGATGTAATGGAGAAGGCCCTGCCATACATCAAAGGGGCTTTGTTAGCGTCCGGTGCTGAAAGAGTTGACCACTAAATCCTTTCCTTTTTTAGAAACCTTAAGGACTGAGAACTATTCGGGGTACTAGATTTAGTTGGGCTGTTCCTTTAAGGCGCATGTCCTCTAATTTCAAAACTATCAAATAGTTTTCTGAAGTTCAAATAATGTTATCGTGATGAATTCCAAAAACAGATTAAGGAATCATGTATATAGTATTTATAGAGTTGTATTTTTATTTATTGTGGGCCATTCACAGAACATGCAAACATTGTAAAAGATAGGATCATCTCCAGCTGAGCTCATGACCATGGTAAAATAATTTCTTTTTTTGATTTTATCAGAACTATAAAAAAATTTCAAAAGCTATAATACATAATATAGTAATAATACAATTCAATTTTCACATAATCTGGCAATGAATAAAACATGAATGAAGGACTCTGCTACAAGGAATGGTGAAATGAGGGGTCAGTGCCCCATTGCCGCATTGGCATACAATAATTGCGAAACACCAACCTTTGACGTGAATTTATATTTTTACAGAATCTATCGTGCCACACTTAGAGAGCTTCTTTGGCGATTTATTCTTAGCATGTTATTAATGGCGTCCGAGAATCGAATTTGTATTTTAAATGAGTTCTTCCCAATCAATTGAAACAAAACTTTGTAAAAATCCTCATTTGTAGTCACAGAACCCCACACCAAATTAAATATGTTTAATTCATTGAGTTTCTGAGTTATCATGTTTACATACTTGGGAAAGTACAGACCAACAGACAGTCGACCAATCATCGGAATTCGTTCAAATCATCGGAATTCGTTCAATTTGACAAGTATTTACAGTATATATGTTAAATATGTGAACCGAATTTTATTCATCCAGCCCTCTTCGTTTCTTAGTTATCATGTTAACTTATATTTGAACAGCTGGACAGACGGACTTCCTCACAACAGAATTTACACAAAATCTGAGAGAAATCGACACATTTGGTGTAAAGATCATAAACAAAATTTCATCCGCCTAGCTGAAAGCGTTTTTGAGTTATCTTTGCCACAGGCAGGCAGACAGACAGGCATTTTCCAAAAATGTGTTTTTCGAACTCAGGTAGGTCTAAAACGTGGATATCGAATTCAAATTTAAACATAAACGAACAGAAAAGTAACTCCCTGGAATTACTTTAATTTCCAGTTTTTATCTCGTAATCATCACCATATATTTCATGCATAATATTATTGATGAATTATTATAGTTCAAAATATATGTACGACAAAAATTGAGTTAATTTAAAAAAGATATCACCTTCTATGGTAACATATTGGAAAATTAAGCTCAAAAGCTAAAATGTTATTTATCAGCAAAGAAAAAATATCTTGAATTGAGAATTCAGTTAACATTTAGACATTTTTATGTAAATACTGCTGCCATTAAAATATCATTATGTGTTTTAAATTTTTCGCATGGTATTTTATTTGTTCTTCTTACCAGATGATACTTGAAAGTTTAACTTATGGGAGAACATAGCCATTACAAGCCTAGCTCCTATACTGAAAAATAAATAAATATATATAAAAAATAAACCCAGTCGATGAAGATTAAAATTATCTTCCCAATATTTCAACTGCCATAAAAATAGGTAAAAATGTGTCGAGTAATTAATTATTCAAGAATATGGCAATTGTAAACTTTCTGACGGTTAATTATGGTAAAAACGTTCTTTGATGATATTGAAAGAAATAAAAAAAATGTTTTTATATCGTCTATCCCACAATTGATAAATATTAAATCCAGGAAATACTTCATACAGCCCAAACAAAAAAGGGTGTTTACATATTTTTACAATGATTTCGGGACCGTTTAAACCATATTTAAAATGTAAAGATTATTTTTTTTAATGTTAACTGTCTTCTTCTGAATTATAAGTCTGCATCATAATTTTTATGATAGAAGAAAAATTTGTAAAATTTCCAGGGGTATTGATTTCCATTCCTTTTCTACTATTTTCTAGGATCCATCAATCATGGTGAGTTTGCGCTTATAAAGAGATTTTCTCAGCAGACCGAAAGCACAATGGACCTTAGGTGAGACTCAGGGGATTTCGTAGGAATATGTTGAAAAGGCATATATGAGTTTTCATTTTAGTAAGGAATGCAGCGGTACTTTTCGAAGATCACCAATCTCTTTTTTGCAGCTTAGTCGTGATGAATCACTCCTTGAAAGTCATTGGTACACAGAAACAGAATTAACTTTAGATTAGTTAAATTATTTTGATTTAACTTTAGAAATATTTGAAGTGGTATGTACGTTTTTTTTTTTTTGAGTATTTTGGAAACTTTTTTTGACGTAAAAGTAATGCTTTACTGCTTTTACCTATCCAATTATTAACTTATTTTGCTCTTAGAAATGGCATCACAAGACGTTTAAAATTATGGAGCACAAGTATTTCTCTACGGAAAGCGGAGAAACTTCTCCTTTAATTCATAGCCAATATATATATATATATAATATTTTAATTTTATTTATTTTGAATTATTTATATATAATATTTTAAGAGAAGAATAAATTTAAAAATAGCAGACGACATTTCCGATAATAGTTTATTGCCACAAATTTTTTATTAAAGTTATTTGCCTTTTTAAAAATTTTTTAATGAATAATTTTTTACTTATTCTAAAAATGAGTAAATACCCTCTTTATGTGTTAAAACTGTTGAAACAACAAGTCACTTTTCTAAAAACTCGCTTTAACCTAATTATACTGCGAAGAAATAAAATGCATTTTCTTTACCTATGCTGGAAAAATGTGATGTTGATCGTGGAACTATGACTGTAGAAAACGTTCCAGAGAACTGGGAATGATATTTGAATCAATTCTATCTCTTAACTAGAGCTTTCATTGGCTTAAAGTAATTATAAGTTGACTATTCCGACCCGCTCTTAGGCACACGGAAAAATCTGAATGACCGCGATAACATTGGTAGAAACTGAAGCTGAGTTTTTCCCGTTCAATCCCTCCCGTTCGAAGTACGTCCCATCATCGGTACGGGGTAGCTGGCCGCACACCATTCCTTTACCTACCAGGTGACAAGAACCAAACATCACACCGGAAGCATTTCATTCCCAAATTTGAGTTGCCCCAACCGGGGATGTATTCCATGTGTGAGATGTATTTGTGGTTTAAAGTAAGCTTAATATATAAGTTTCTGAAACTGGAAAGCTGATCCCTACATTATTACAAATTTTCTTCTTTATTGAGAAATGACACCCACAAGACTTCAAGACATTTGATGAGGAGATTAAAGTCACTTCTATATATTTGTATCTAGGGTCACAAAAAGCAAAGGGTTGATTAATAACATAAAGGACAATGTAACTGATCCCAAGAACGAAGTTGTTGTCCGTTATTTCCACGTTAGTATCATCTAATAAGTAACAAGAATAAAATTCCATTAAAAGAAAGATTTTTAATTGCTGAAATGCTCTCTTAAAGGTCTCTTAATTTTCAATGCTTTCTGTATTTTTATCATTCGCTATTTGCTGACAAATTCTAGTTTTTTTCTAGTTTTGGATCTTAGTTTTCTAACGTGTTACATTTTATATATACATATATAATATTCATTTATTTAAAACGAGTAAAAAAAATGAAATGAATATGCTTTTGACGCCTAAATAACTTTTTACAAGTATATACTTTGCATTATTGATGATGGTTAGAAACTAAAATTTATATATAGAAACAATTTCACATTTTTTTTAAAGTTAACTTTGGAATGAATGTGCAAAAGATATTTATGTACTGATTTTGATTAAAAAAATAAATTAAATACTCTTAAGTAATGGTTAATATTATAATAAGCAAATAAAATGTTTTGAAATTAATGAAAAAAGTTGGATTTCTGATACTTTTTATGACATTTAAGCACCATGCATGAGCTTAAGATATCAATCACTTTTATCAGCATTTATCCCATCAATTGTTAGTTTGTCTGCAGTGTAGCGGCATGAAAATAAGAGCAACCTTTTTCGACCCACCCTAGTATATAAGATGTGCACTCTAGTACTCTAGTACACAAGTATGTATTCTAAACGTGGTTCAGTAGCTAGTTCATATATCATAAAAAAATAATCATATACTCCTAGTTGGAGAAGTGCTCTAAATAACGTAGAAAATTATATATTTTTTCGTCCTTCTATTAATAAACTGTTAAAAAATTACTAAATCAATATTTTTACAGTGTCCTGATCCTATTAATCATGTTTAACAAATTATTTCAGACACGCTAACGTTTTAACCACGTTTCTGTTATTAAAACTGGCCGATGCATTACGTTTATAATATCCCATTTTCAATTTGAATACAGTTCAATGGCCAGTCTACACGCTGGGCCTTCACCTGAGACTTTTTATTAGTAGAAAATACAGAAATTGAAAGTAACATATTTTAGTCAGTTTTAGTAGTAGAAGAGAGGGTCATTTTTTTGTTTGAAAAGCTAGCATGTTAAAAATATTTTATTAAATATATGAGTTGGATTAAAGAGTTTATTCCCATGACATTAATTGGTTTAGATAATGCGGGAAATTTCATTATCTATACTTATAATAAAGCTCAATGTGTGTGTGTGTGTGTCTGTGTGTGTTGGCGCTCTACAGGCCAGACCATTCAACCTACAGCTACCAAATTTCGCACGTGTATACCTTGGAGGCCGAGAATGTGCACCTGGGGGTTATTTTTTCGAATTTTTAACTAGAATTTTATTTATTTAAAAATTAAGCGAAATTTTGGCGTGTTTCTGCTATAACTTCCGAAAATATTACCGCACAAAAAAGATTTTTACATGAAGTTAAAGATCAAAAATTTATCTTTTAAATGATACTACTGTTTTAATCTTAAAATTAAATTTCTATTTTTAATGAATACTTAAATAAATATTTTAACTATGTTTTTCAATAATTTTTTTCGTAAAAAATAAAAATAAAAATTAAGCACGTTTCGCATTCATGGGAAAAAAATAGCTTTTTCCAGAGTGTTGCCATCACATTGATTAAAGCTCTAACTTAAATTAAATTAAATCTTTTTTTAAATGAAATCTGCAAAAATTTAATTTTCGGCACGTGTCTGTAGGAAATGAAACAAATATGAAATATTATTTTTTCTAAAAAATAAATTCAAGAAAAATTATTTTATGATCTTTTACACTCTCTATACAGGGTGTTTATTCAGTCCCGGATCCATTTTGATGTTTAATGACTCATAAAATAATGAAGATGTAAACAAACTTATGGCATTTATTGATGGAATAACTCATATATTTTCCTTTTGAGGTTTGAATATTTTTACTTTTGTAAATATCGTCTGCGCGTGTTTTTAATTTCAGATAATTTCATTTTCCAGTCTAAATATCTGTACTTTTCTAAATATCGTCTGCTTATTAATTGCATTTTTCTGTCTTTTGTTTTTGGCAACTATTGAAATGTTATGTTTACTTTTGATGTGTTTGTTCTATGTAGTACTTTTGTATGTGATGTTTTATTCGAGCGGATATTAAGGAGAATGCATACACCACAAGAGAAAGCACAGATTTTATGGTGGTGATAGAATTAATTTCCAATCAACTAAATCACTGACTTTTAAGAGTTAATTTCTAATCACTTAAACTGATTGATTTATGAAGATTTGAATATCACTATTCAATAAAAAAAAGTATAATTTTGGATTTTCCATCGATCGCTTCAAAGAAAATACGCCAATCAGCGCGCAGGGTTCTCAAGATTAATTGGCCTAAGATTATGAAAATGGTGAGTTTTTCTAAATTTTTAACATTTAAAACTTCATAAATAAGTCTTAGTTGATCGTGGAAAATAGAAACATTCATTCATTTATTTAAAATTTGGTGTGTCCAGAATATTTATCAGAATATGATACCTTACTACATTAAATTTAGACTTCATAATTTTTGAAATATATTTATAAGCAGGAACAAAATATTATTATTGATTTCATTTCAATCCTTTTGAAAGCAAAACTAAAAACTGAATTTTATACTGAATCTCAGAAATTTTTGTTGAATTATTGTTTGAGATATTACATAAATTATGAAAAATATTTTGTAGTTGACATAAGACTTAAATACCGAGCGATTCTGTTTGCAATACTCACATTCAATAATAATAATTAATAAATAACAATAAAGATGATAAATAAAATAAAGAGCTTGGTTTTATTAAAAAATATCTTAATATTAATTGCAATTTCGTCATTTACATTTTAAATTAAAGTTGAAGTTTTACCGGAAATGGCAACAAATTAGCAAAATATATATACTAAATTGAACGAAACGATCTAAACAGTATAAGTTTGGTATGACTATCAAAATTTGAAGATTAAAAATGTTTTGTTTGAGAATCCTTTAAGAGACCAGTTACTTAAAATATTTAATTGAAAATTGTAGCGAGCGGTAATACTGGCGAACCGGCTGGTCGCCAAAGGCGGCTAGTGTATAATAAATTGATTTATTAATTTACTGTTTTATTATTACTATAATATGGATTTAGAGGAATTATTTAAATTTTTATCAGTTTAATGCTAATTTTGAATTTGGATTTTGAATTTTAAATCGTTAAATATTTAAAGCGAAAAGAAAAATGTTAGAATTTTAGATTTCAAAACAATTTGTGTTCAAAGCAAAGGAAGGAAGTTATTATAAACTCGATGACGTTTTTATAAATAGTTTTAAAAGAAGGAGAAATAAGATGCAGGGACTTTAGTTTATCGCACATTCATTTCTAAGCAAAGCTTTTAATAAAAAAAATATCGAAAGAAGGATTGCCGCAATTGAAATCAGCGGAAATGAAACTAAGATAATGTTAAAAAGCATAAATAAAAATTTCAAAAGATAATGCAGCTTTATTTTGCTGCATTAAAAAAAAGGGCAAAAAAAAAATTCTCTGCGTTTAATGATTTTACAAAAGTACATTTTGAAAAATCCAAGAAGAGAATTAAAGAAAAACGAAGACAAATTTGTCAATAAAACCAGACAGAATATACAACGAAAATAGAAGAATGTGTGATAATATTGAAAATTAAAAAATTTTTAAAGAATGACTAAAATGAACCATCTTGAGCAAATAAATATTTGGCTTCCTGTTTGGTATTCCTCAACTTTAAATATACACCTTCTAGAGTATGTTCCTTTTAACGTGTAGTCGAAGATGATCTTATCTCGGTATTAGGCAAAGAAAGATTTCAAAACAATAAAAAAAATGTTTATTAAATATTTGTTTTATTTTTGTCTAATTCAATAAAATATCTTTCATTTCCTCATGTCAATGGTTCATTGATTACTTTGAAATTTTTTATGTATGATATATACAGCAAAATATTTTCATTTCAGTTTAAAATTTAAAATAAATAACAAAAAATTAAATATAATAAAAACCGTACTCGTGTGATGTATGGGATAAAGTATTTGTTCAGAAATCAAATTTAAACTGGAGAAAAATTTAAAGGAAATCTACGATTGCAAATTTCAAGTTATCATGTGAGAACATTATTATTTTTAAGTCATTATTTGTCTTAATTAATTTAAATCATTAACCAGTTTAAACCGGCTTGAAGCAATCACGAGACTTTATCCCTTTATCGGTCTCTCTCTCTATATCTATCTATCTATCTATCTATCTCTCTCTCTCTCTATATATATATATTTTAGCTCGCAGTTTTGGAGCTCGATCGATTTTGAGATGAAATAACAGCTATGATGTCATAGTTCTACGTCAGCCTTTTAAAAACGCATCTGCTTTTTAAGAAACATACATAATAATAATAATGCAATACTGGTAAAAGCAGGTCAGCGTTTTAAAAACGCATCTGCTTTCAAAGAAGCATACATAATAATAATGCAATACTGGTAAAAGCAGGTAAAAAAATACATGCTATTAAAAGAGGATGATGAAAATTGCCATTTATGCTTTATTCATTGCCTATGCCATTTCGAGCTTAAAAACCCCTAACCAAAACAACATCATGTTCTCACATGATAAAAGAATTATTCAATGATGCCAGTTTGAATTTACCATGATATTTTTTTTTCTGATTTCATCAAATTTCAAAAAATTATTTCTAACTACTATCTGAATCTTTATACTTCAGAGAATGAACAATGTGATTGTATATAAATGCTATAACTGGTGATTTTCTGACATAATTGCTTCGACTTTAAACCAGTATATTAATTATTAAAATATTCTAATATCAATTCAATTATTAATTACAGTAAGGAAAAGTGATAAAAGTGATTAATCACATTTCTATAATAATAAAAAATCATGATTAACTTCAGTAGCACAGTAGAAGAGCGTCGGTAACACAGAGTTTAGATGTTCAGACGACAGTTTCAGAAATATTAAGGGGACGGAATATTTGTGCCCTTTATTGCACTTTTTTGGAGAAATATGAAGGGGTAAATATGATAGTAATTTCATCACCTGAGCATTACTTACTTTCCCTACTCTAACAATAAAATTATCTAGAGAAAAAATATCTTCTTCTGACTCTTTTAGTAATATGTACAATTATTGGTTTTCTTCTATGAATAATCTCTATCTCTACAAATAACGAAAATGAATCTGTATGTGTTGACGTACTACGGATTTGATTGTTTGATTTACAGCTGCCAAACTTCGTATATATATAAACTATAGAGGATGGAAATGCCCATCCAGGAGCATTTTCTTTTAAATTTTAATCTCTAATAATTATAGCGAAAAGTATTTGTTTATTTCTGTGTATGTTGGCACTCGTTGGAATAGAATTATCAAATTTGGCGCATATATATTTTGGAAAGGGGAAATATGCACTTCGAAACGATTTTTTTGAAGTTTCAATCAGAATTTTAATTTATTAAAAAATAAGCAATGACATCTGAATTTTCTGCAATGGCTCCTGAAACAAAAACAATTTTTACGTCATCTTAAAATTAAAATTTTTTTTCCAATTATATCAGTTTCCAATTATATCCAATTATATCAGTTGAATCATTTTAATATTTCAAGCTTATTTTACAGTTATATATGTCATTGCAGTCATATATGTCATTTACAGTTATATATTTTTTACTAATATTTAGTTTAATAATAATCGCTACTAGTAATATTTTGGCTTCTTTTCTATTGTTGATGGCCAAGATATAAAGAACAGGTTTCAGTATAAGGCGTGCTTTTAATAAACTTTCTGAAATGTTATTGTATTTACAATTAAAATTTGGCATCAGAAGCAGGCGTAAATGAAGTTTTTTTTTAAAGTAACCTCATTTTTAAATACAGTTGCTCTTTTCAATGATGCAATTGGAGGCATAAAGATATAGAAAAAAAAATTAGGGTAATGCATAGAACAATGAAAAGAACGGCGCAAAATTTCTAAAATAGTGTGAGATATCAGAGTCTTACTCATACTATTTTAGAAGCTATTATACGTTCTACTTCTTTTATCTAAAATAGTACGTGTAGCAGAGTCTAAAGTTTTAAAATATGTTACTAAGGAAGCCATTAGCACCAAGTTATTTCAAAAACTTAATTGAATTTTTCAGTTATCAATTATCCAGTGAACCAACTGGTCACTAAAGGCGACAGAGTAACATTTAAAATATGTGATTACGTTTGGATGCATTAAAAAAAACGTTCGAAAATAAGTATATATTTGAATATTTGCATAAAAAGGATTGAAAAAACATCTATGAAACCAAAATAAACCAGTTAAGTGACAAACGTATTTTGGTAAAAAGAGCTTTTTTTGACTAAAACGAGCAAAAAAAAAAAGTATAAAGAAAAAAAAATTTTCTAATCTAGAGGCTTATCAAATAATTTACTTCAAATTTGCAGGTAGCTGAGAAATATATTATCTAATTCCTGAACTAAAAAATAAGTTGCATTTGTTTCCATTCTGTAAATATTTGGGTTAATAAATAATATGAAATTTTCAACTCTTTTTTTTCTCATTCTGAAGCACTAAAACAACAGTAAAATATTTTTTTTTTAAATAAACAGATTACTTATTCTCTAGTTTAGGAACTGCACAACATACTGAGAAATTATTATACAAAATTTTAACTAAAATATACATTCATGAGGCTTTTGCCAGAAAATTCTACCAAAGATCGGAATTTGAGAATATAGTGTCTAAAGATGTGAAATAGCTTTAAACCATTTGCAAATGTAAATATAAAAATCACTGTAATTTCCTTCCCTTAAATAGATTTAGAAATAGCATTCTAATGATTTTATAAATGAATTTGTTCAAGCAAAAAAAATATTAAATAAAAAAAAAAAAAAAAATTAAAATTCCAAAAAAAAAAAAAAAAAAAAAAAAAGAAAAGAAAAAAAATCAACTTTCTATCTTAATCCCCTACCTTAATAATAAACTGTATTTGTTTAGGAAGGAAAGAAGTGAATCTTAAAGTAACTGTTTCACATTATATCTAAAAAGTTGTCATTTATCATTTGATCAATTTGACATATATCAATTGATTGAACATGAATAAATTTTGATAAAAGTGAAACATTTAATTCTCGCTCTCTGTATATGTTGCTGAGCATTTCAACAACATGACTAAAAAGACCTAAAGATAAACAGAAAAAATTTCTTATCAAAATTATCTTACTTTTTATTTGGCATTAATTTCAAAAGTTTTTTCTTCATAAAAAAATAACAATCTAAGATTCGTAACAGAAGTTAAATTAAAGAGAGTATGAGGATAAAATGAAACTTTCGTGGTATCCTTCTAGAAACTTCGCGAAAGATATATTCCACTGCTACATTCCATTTTCTTTCTCCCTCGAAAGTAACTTTTAAAAACGACAATGTGGTTAATTCAGAAGTTATAACTGCAACTACTAACTTCCTCACAATTACGGTCGACAGCGATGAACAATGGCTAACAAAGTTCGCGAATAATAAGCCAAGAACAAAAGTCCACCCGAAATGGAAGTATTTCTTCGTAAGTGGAACTTTCGCGAGTAACTCTTGTATGATTCAAAACCACACTTTGTGGGAAGAAGATAAAAATTAAAACAAAAGACATCGGCAGAAATTACAAAAAGGGGTGGTAGTAAGAGAAGAGGAATAAACGGAAGGGGAGGGGGGAGGAAAAGATTACGATATCAGCCAAAAGTCCGTCATCACGTCATACAGCTTAAAAGATCTCATTACCACTTATTTCTCTTCTTCTCCCTTTCTTCCTTCCCATTCCTGTCATGAGTATGTTTGAAGATAAATTCGACGATTATCGCGTTTCCTAAGACTTTCTGTTTTTAAAAGAGGCGAGGATCTTTGTATCTGGATGTTCTTGGGCTTCTTCCTAGATGAGGATGGTGGAAATATATACTGTGTGGGTGCCATCCCCCTTCCACCCCCTTAACCCATCTTTCCAGAAACGTTCGTGTCAATAATACACGGTCAAAGTTGGAACGTGAGGCGACCGTGGAATGCGATCCAGAAGTCATCCATTCCTTAATTCTGTCGCCATTTTTTTTTTCTTCTTTCCACCCTCTTCTTTTCTTTTTCTTTCCTTCTTGTTGTACGAATGACGTGAGTCGGATATTGCACTTTTGTCTTAATCAGGGAAGATTTTATTTGGGTCACCTGATTGGGATGGATGTCGAGTACATGATCAGAAAGTCCAATTTACAAACTAGGCCTCAGATCAGCCATCTTTTTTTTTTCTCTCTCTCTCTCTTCCTCCATCTGAGCTTCAACTTATGAGAGGAATCTTTCCTGGAGCAATCCACCAACGTTGTTAGAAGTTAACGAACTTTTGTGAATTAGCATTTATAATCTGCAATTATATGCATGTTGAATAAATAATATGAGAATTTGATTTTGAATTCTCTAAAAAATTGAAGGAACATATGCCAGATTTTTTTTTTATCTTAGTATGAACATATGCAAAATAAAGTCTGTCCCAAAATGAACACATTTGAATTTTCCACCATTCGAGCAGTAAAGTGTGGGTCATTTGACAGCTGATAGTTTAAGGTTAGTAAAAATGAGGCGTTACACTACAGAAAACGATTAAAATTGAATCAAATAATTTGATTAAATAAAACACATTTGATTAAATAAATAAACACATAACTATTTGAATTAAATGAAAAACACTTTTTTTTCCCTTTAAATTGTTATATTTTCGTTGAATCGTAAAGTACTCATTTTCTGCATTGCATTCTGAACGGTATGAAGAATTCTCAAAAAATGAAAACACGTACACCTGATTTCTCTTTTTATGAACATATGAAAAATGTAACGACCATTCATAACTACCAAGGATCAAAATGATAACGACCAATGATCATTCATAACTACCAAGGATCAAAATGATAACGACCAATGATCAAAATGTAACGACAAATGATCATTCATAAAAACCAATGATCAAAATGATAACGGCCAATGATCAAAATGTAACGACCAATGATCATTCATAAAGACCAATGATCAAAATGTAACGACAAATGATCATTCATAAAGACCAATGAACAAAATGATAACGATCAATGATCAAAATGTAATGACCAATGATCATTCATAACTATCAATGATCAAAATGATAAGGGCCAATGATCAAAACGTAACGGCCAATGATTTCATTCCATAATGAATAGCAATGCTACTAAGTGTTCTTTATTGTACGCAATGTCGTGGTAAAAGGCCATTATAATGAGAGATATCGACATTTCTTCATATCAGTTTCGTACGTGAGAAAACTCTTAGCTTTAGTTTAATTTTAATATCAAGAACTTGATTTCAATATTTGATGATATGTTTATGATATGTTGATATGTTTTTCAATCTGTAATAAACTCATAATAATTACAAGATATTGAATTGCTTCATTACGGTTCAACGCGAGAAATGGCTACTGAGCAGCATGCATTAATAATAGTAGTCAATCTTATGGAATAATTACAGCTATAGAAATAGCAGCAAGGAGAGCGAGCTTAAGTCGGTAGGGATTTTTGTTTGTTTGTTTGTTTGTAAAATAGTATTTTTTCGGAAAAAATATTTAGATACGAATCGCATACTAATTCCATACGAAAATTTTCCAATCTTATCAACATAGAACTGGCTATTTAAATAGAAGAAATAATGAATGCACTTAGTTTGAAAAGTTATTCGAAACAATCTATTATACTACAGTATTCATTTTACAGGTTATCTATCTTTACTTTTATTTTTGGACTTACTCTCAGTTTTATCACGGTTAAATCAGGTACGAAATAGCGCTATATAACATTGTCAGCATGACAGCAGATACAGAAAGGCTTTAATAGTTAGTTACATAAAAAAAATTTGTGCGTTTTGTGTGTGTGTGTGAAATCGCATTTTTTCAGGAAAGACAGACACCTTATGAAATTTGATTCAAATCGTTAAAGCTATTTCTGAAATACACGAAATAAATATATATATAAGAATTGTTCATTTAAAGATATAAGATGAATGATAATTGTGATGAGATATATGTTTTTAACATTGATTATTGTTAAATTACTGCCTTGATCGATTTGATTCTTATTCTGACTAACTTTGTTCGTTAATGCACTTTTCAAGTATAGAAACCAAATGGGAATATTTTCCTTTCGAATTTCATATATATTTCCAGAATAGGGTACGCTTCGTGTTTGTCTTCATAGTAAATGAAAAGAATTGAGTATGGGTTTTGAATCTATCCTTAGGTAAAATAAATAGATAATTAGATTTTCATATAAAATCCCTTGCCAACTCTAATTTAATTTATTTGTTTTGATTTTGAGCTATCATATTTAATTGCTTAAGGATAGAGATTGGAGAATTCCGCTTAAGTTTGATTCTATTCAATTGATAGAAATTTATAATTTCGATTTACATTGCATGCGATGTTTCAATTGTTTGATATGTAGTGTTTTTAAGATATTGTATTCATAGAAAGACAGAGAAATATAATTAAAAAATTGTTTTTTGTAGACTCGGAAAAGTCTAAAATTTTAAGATTCATCTGAATCTCGAGATCGAATTTTTCAACGATTATAATATATGCATATATATATATATATATATTTCTACACATTTCACATACGAAAGCAAAATGTTTAAAACATTTAAGTTTATAAAAATTATAAAATAACAAAATGTTTTTTAAATGCTGTTTTTAAAAACTTACATGATTTTTTAATTTATTTCGAATAAAGTGCCAAATATTTTATTCAGAAAGAATCTCTTTGATTATACGTAACATTATAGCTGCAGAAGAAAAGCATCGTTATCAAATTAGATAAACGTATAATTGGAATACGCAACAAAATAGAAGAATTTGTAAAATTCTATATTTCTTAAAAGTTAGATACATGTTTAAAATAATTGGCAAATAACTTCCAGTTCAAACCATTCGGTCAATTTCGTTGATGTTTAATGAATGGCAATAATTCCTTGATAAACCGTCATTGGTTTTTTATCCTCTTCCACTTTTCCAAGAGAAATTTCAAGAATATTGCTTCCCTGTATCTATTATAAGGAGTGGGGGCGGGGGGACATGACTGATGATTCCTAAATACATCATGAATGATTGTCTACCTCTTCTCCTCTTTCTTTCATTTTTGAGAGATATCGCAAAATCTTGACTCAGCACCCCAATTTTAGCAACTGGATCAATTTCAACAGTTTTATTTATCAATTACTCTCAGTACTTTGTAAGCGTAGATCGCTAATCATAATGCTGTATGTGTAATTTTAAAAAAATGTTTTCATTCGTTGTGATATTATATAATTCATGAAAGTTTCTTAACATGATAGAATTCATAATATTAATATGTTGAGTTAACAGAATTTCAAATAAAATTAAAGAAAATACAAATGTATGAAAAAGAAAAGTTGTATAAAACAGAGCAATTTTAAAAATATAGAATCTAGATGCCGAAAAATCTAGATGCTAACATAAAAGTTATAGATTTATATAATAATCTCAATATATTTAAATTGTTGCGCTAACATTTGCAGAATCAGAATTTAACTTATTACATTAATGTAATACTAATACTGCTATTCTGTAATTAGTTACTGCCATCAGTATTACGCAATAATTCTAGCTTAATACTGATGATATAGAGAATAGTACAAAATAAATCTGTCAAAAATTAAAAAAAAAATACATTTTGAAGGTTTTAAATGCTTATAAATAAGCAACACTTACATGTCAATAGTTTGCTATAATTTGGCTTCTAATTGGCTTAGACACAAAGTAAAGACATCATTGCAAACAGAAACGTAACTATTTTTTGAAGCTGCAATAATGAAGCTGGAAAAATTGAATTCTGCTCTCGCAAATTTCACGCTTTCATGTGAGAGCATTATTTTATTTTAAGTCACGTGGTATCAATCTGACGGAAAAACATCACGTTCTCACATGACTCATTTCGAAAAGCAACATTTAGAAATGGTTTTTGGCCATCTCAATATCAATCCAGTTCTAAAAAATTTTTCGGGAAAAAACTGGTTTTAAACAATCAAGTGATTATCAGATCACGCATGCGTCGATATTTAGAAGACGATAGTTTTTTTTCATATGAAAATCATTTGATCTCCAAA
>JAPMOR010065942.1:131158-169062 GCA_026543865.1 Argiope aurantia
ATATAACATTTCTTACAACCCTATCCTTTATTAATCAGATAGGAGAATCGGGTACAAGGCGGACATTTGCACCAAGTTGTAACTTTTTGTTGATGATATGTCGCCAAATGTGACAACTTTCTTTATCCTTTTCTAATAACCCTAAAAGTGAAGAATTAATGCCACAAAAGCGATAGATCGCCAATTTTTTGCCCGTGTATTTTGAGAATTCAAAAATTCCAAACCAAAAATCATGTTCTTGCATGGTTAAAAAAAAAGAAAAAAAAAAAAGCTGAAATTGCGAATTTTTATTTAAATTTACGTTTTTAACCTAATCGGATACCTTAAGGTAGCTTGCTATCACGTGACTATGCTATCGTACGAATAAATATCGTTGTAAAAATGAAACAAAATAAATTATTTGAAAGGCAGGAAATCATACGATTAAATAATATTGATACTACTTAATATCAAATATGTGCTAATTTACTCTAATCTAATATCCATTTCTAGGAGGTTAAACGAAAACGACGTTTCCTTATGTTTTACAGAAATAAAATTAGGATTGAAAATAGATTTCACTATTTTTTTTTCTCCTACATTTTTTTTTCTCCGAATGAAGAGTTTCGGATATTTGGATATTGCGTGACTTTACCTCCTACTTACCATGATAAATGATAAGGAGTTTCTCTACAGCCATAAAGCATTAAATTTCGTCCATTACTGCTAACGCCTTAGAGAGAGGGACAGACGGCAGAGGCAGCTTTATTTCGGACTCTTTTCAACTGAAGTGAAAGGAGCCGGAGGCAGGTGACGCACTGACCCATCTGTTTCGACCGACCCCTGCATTATTAAAAAGTCAAGACAAGTGTACAAATTTAAATTACACTTGTTTCCTAGGATACGACACGAGTACGGCTTGTAAAAAAGTTTTTCTCTTCTTTTTCTCTATTTTTGATTTTAGGGAATTTAAGCTTAAGCCAGTGGTTTCACCAAATCCTTCAATTTTTGGCACATATCGGGAATCCTGATTTTATTCCAAAAGCACACCGGGTAAAATTCTTTCAAGGATTTTATAAAATAGTACATAATTTTTGTATAATTTAGTTAAAAATAAACAAAATAAATTTTAGGTAATAAAAAAGTTTATTGAACAAATTTCGATAAATATAATAATTAGTGGAAATGAGATGAGATGAAATAGAATTATGAATGAATCAAACCTTGGAATTCAATTGGAAAGATGGCAATTGCCGAAAATCGGGCTCTACATAAAAAAAGAAGTAATAGATAGGTAAGAATTATTTGAACTTTAGCAATAAATCAGAAGAAGATACTAATCGTTTATTGAAAATCAAAACACAGTTAATTCTACGCTTTCAAATTTTGTTTTCATGAATTGTCATAAGATAAGATCAGATTATAAGATTTGATCAGATTATCCTAGACCTCAACAATAAAAGCAGACACTGAAGTATCATTAAATGGATCTTGTAATCCATGCACATATGTCGATATTATCATTCTGAAAATACATTTCTTATTCCACGTGACATTTCAAGATAATTTTTTTTTTGCAAAAATGCTACCGTTTATGAATTTGAATTAAAGCTGTAAATAAAATTATGAAAATTATATAAACTCTTGCGATGCCCTTGTGAAGACAACGAGATTTCCGTAACGATAGCCGGTTCAGCTTTGTGATTCGTCTGTTTAAACAGTTAAGTAATTTTATTGTTCATTTTTTTATTAAAAGATGAAACCACTTTGAAGGAAATGCTAATGTATACAGTTAAAAATAAATAAACAGTCCAACTATGAATATTATTGATCATAACAAAACGTCTTTCAGGTTAAAAGTAAAAGATTCATGAATTAACAAAGAATAATTCTTGAAAATTATTTTGAACTTTAAAAATCCTTAAATTCAAAACTTAAAATTCAATTAAAATAAACATTGAAATTTTGAATTTAATTAATGGGGAAACTATTTAAAATATCAAAATTATTGTCTTTACTACGAGAAAAAAATTCTACACAAACTAGAGTATAGCTCTGCTTTTCTATGAAATTACTTATAACTCGGGAGTTTACATTTTCAGATGCTTCTATAATTAGATATTGTCTGAAAAAAAAGTGCTCAAAGAAAAAAAGTTCTCAGGCATGCTCAATGATTCATCTGTTCTTTAAATTAGCCGAAAAAAATCGTATACATAATAAAATTTAAAGCTAAGTATTTAGATAAAATTTTAATTAATGATTAGTTTTTAATAGAATGAGATAATTTTTGATAACTACAAAAATCCTAGTATTTTTCATCAACTTTGGATTGGTTTTGAAAACAATATATGTATATATTTTTATTTATAAAAAATTTGAGTTTTGGGAATTCCGATATAATTTATTTCAGTTAATAAAATATAAATAAGTGAAGAAAAATATATCGAGACGGAAATCGGCATTCCTAAACTATAAAACACCTTATCTCCGAAACTGATTTATAAATTTAACTAACAAATAAACAAATTGAAAAACTTATCCTTAATATTCAATAGTAGTCATTGGCAAAGAAATGTAAAAGGTTACATTTAAACTTAATAACATTTATGGATTTTCCATAGTTATATTAACATACACAAATATAGAATCTTAGAAGCTATCCCAAGTTTCCTGATTTTAATTAATTAATAATGCACTTTTTTTCTTTTGTTATAATATTAAATAAGGGATTTTTATATAAATAGTTCCATGTATTAAAGCTATGTTTTAATAATTAATGTAATTCAAACTTCCTTTTTACAATTACACGGCAATTGAAAGCCCTTGTTTGACAGTTGAGCAACATGTGAAATTATCGGATGCTAACTGTGTAAAATAGTCTGTCAGTGTGTACATTAAACGAACCATTCGTCTTCGAAAATATCATGAATGGCGTTTTTAATTTGAAATTGCAGCAACAAAGCATGATCATTCAATGACATACGCTTTCATAATAAAGAATAATATTTCCAGCAGGATGAGGAAACATTCTCACTATTTTCGAGACGTTAGAATCTATCTATATTGATGGATTTCTTCAATTGAGGTGATAACATTTAATTTCTACCATTATCACCGGACCTCATTCCGGTGGATTTCTATTTTGAGGAGATTTACGAAATTAAAGGTTTACATCTCAAGACCAGCTACTATCAACGAATTGAGAAAAATTTTCAGATAGTTTTCCCTTATTTACCGATTGGCATGTTAAGTCTTTTCGCAATATCAGCAGAGAATACTATCGTAATATCAACAGAAGAATATTATTCAGCGGCAAATGGATAATGATCATCAGTAGTTCGGAGGATATGAAAGGTTCTAAACTAATCTATCTATCAACTTATTTAACTATCAACTAATTTAAGTAATGAAACTTCAATGAACGTTATTGATTGTTTATGTAATACTTTTATGTATAATTTTTGACATTTTTACTCTTATGAAATATATCCTAATATCAAAATGCTGGATAAAAATAATTACTACTCCGAGATATATTTCTCATGAATAATTTAGATAGAGGTTAGCCAAATATGTCGCTCCTTTTAACAAGATATTTTTGCCGGCAGCAGACGGTCTCTATGGCATCATGTATGCAGAGAGATAGAATAATTATATCTGAGTGATCAATATCGATCGATGCATCTCTCTAACGGAATAACAGTAAACCAACAAATAGCTACCATTTTGTGAATTAAGTGCCTAATTGGGTATCATGCAGTTTTAGTTTTTCTTAAGCAAAATATAGAGGGGAAAAGTGTTATAATAGTCAAAGCACTTGATTTCAAGCTTTTGATGATTTTCCACGTTTTTGAATATAATAAGAGAAATTTTGGAATGATTATTGTCTGTATGTTGGTCGGATATTTCTCTGAAGTCATGGGGGCCGCGGTGGCCTGGTGGTAAGGTCTCGGCTTCGGAACCGGAGGGTTTCAGGTTCGAGACCCGATTCCACCGAAGAACTGTCGTGTAAGGGAGTCTGTTGCATGTTAAATCCGTCCTGACCAAACGTCCTCACGTTGGTGTGGTGTGGTGTGGAGAGAGGGATGGCAGCTCAGGTGTCATCTTCGTCATCTGACCGCGGTTCAAAAGGAAGAGGTCCGTCCCGTAATAGCCCTAGTGTTGCTTCAAACGGGACGTTAATATAGCTAAACTAAACTCTCTGAAGTCTTGAGATAAAAATCATTATAATATATGATATTCCTGTAAAGATTCTTTCTAAAAATGATGTTCAACTTTCGATATCACGATGCAAAAGAAAACGATCGTTATCATAAGAATCTTTTTCAGGTACTCAGTTATTAATCCTTACCAATTAATATCATATATTATGGAAATAAGACGAAAAAAAACTTTGAATTTGCATCAAACGGCTGATTGTGTTCTTTTTAGGTATATTCTAGAGTATTTATATTTATGCTCTAAATTGGTCTCGTCTATCTCTTCTAATAATAAAGACTAATGTCTCTGTGTGTTTTGGCGTTTTAAGGGTTCAGAAACACTTTATCTAAAGTCATCACACTCGACACATATATACTATGGAGGGTAGGAATATTCACTGTGAAGCGACTTTTAATAATTTTTAATTAATTAAAAACTAAACGAAATGTTGAGTTGTTTCGCGATAATTTCCGAAATTATTACGACTCAAAAATAATTTTTTCATCATATGAATTTCAAAATATTATATTTTGAGTGATACCAAATTTCTTATATATTTCCGTATAAGAGGCTAATTTTTGTTATATAATTTTTCTATTTCTAATTAATTTTCACTTAACACAGAAAAAGCGTTATTAAAAAAAATTCGAAAAATTCGGAAAGTCAAAAAATTAGAAATAGGAATTTGACAAATATCTACGTTTCAGACTTCCTTATGTTCGAAAAACACAAACACATTAAAAAAAAAGTCTGTCTGTTTGTCTCTTCGTCTCTGTGTATGAAAAGACTTCAAAAACGCTTTTAGCCTTTATGGTTCTTTACCCCAAATAAGTAGAATTCTAGCAAATTTTAAACAAAATATATTCAGAGGAATCTATGCGTCCAGTTTTCCAAATAAAAGTTAACGTGTTAACTACAAAATGAAGAGAGCTAAATGGATGAAATTCGGTGCGTACATTAAATATCTATATTGTAGACACCTATCAAATTTTGAACCAAATTCGACGGGGGGTTTAATCTGTCAGTCTGTTCTTTTAGAAGCATGCAAACGTGGAAACTCCAAACGCAATTACTTAAATATAGCAAATTTAGTATATCATTTTGAGACTACAATTGCAATTCTGTATCTAACTGTGGTTTCAATTGATGGTAAAAAATTCGTTTAAAAAATAAATTCTATTTTCGGATACTGCTAATCGCATGCCAGGAATTAATCGCCAAAAATTCGCCAAGGATAATACGATAAATTCTGTAAAAATATTAAATTCACCCCAGCGGTAAATATTTTCTTACTTGTATGCTAATGACATGTGAGGCGTTATCTACCTTATTTAGGATCCACAGGTTTTTGCCGGAGGTTGGATATAACATCTTTTTTAGAAAGTATGCTAGAAAGTTTTTGGAGAACCACTTCCGCAGCTTAGAAAATATTTCAAGCGCATTTTATAACAATATATTTCATTATTGAAGTGAAATTCAAATCGTTTTCATTGTTGCTACTAATATTTCATAATGGTTTTTTCCCCATTTTTGATTATCATATTATGAAAACCGGCTTATTTTTCCATGTTGGAAAGGTGTAAATATACAGCATGTTTTTAATAAAGTTTTAAACATTTTCTTTGTAATCAAATTATAAAAAAAGTTTAATTAAACTTTGAACATCGGAGAATAACTAGTTACCAATGGCGGCTAGTAAACAAATAAATGAATGATTATTTTAAAATTAAAGAAAAAATCTTTCTTAATATTGCGAATTAAATTAACATGATTAAATTTTGAACCGGTGAGGGCCATTTCATATTTATCAGTTAAAAACGAATTGATTTCATTAAATATATGCAGCCATCATTTAGAAATATAGAATTAAATTTATTTTTATTGAATTATAAAATAAATATTTCTAGTTAAACTTTGTATTGCCATTTTCGTGTTTTTTATTCCTCGCATTTTAAGTTTTATAAAAATCTCAACTACAAAAAAAAAAAAAAAAAAAAAAAATTAAAATCAGAGTTGTAATCCATAAGTTATGAAGGCTGTAAGCGATCGCATTTGCAAAAAAGCTCTCAGCTCGTCAAGCCCTAAAGAATTCATGGCTCGAGGAAATATTTAGAAGAGCCTCATGCTATAAACTTCTCGCCGACTCTCGAGTAAAGTCAAAACGGCTTCTAAAACACGTTATGTTCCATTGCACATTTTGAGCTTTCCATTCAAACTTTAAAGATTAATATTCAGAGAATTTTCTAAGACTGAAAATGGCTAAAAAGGATTTTTCTCTTGCTGATAAATAAGGTTATATTTTTAAAAATATGTAGTAGAATGGCTGTTATAAAGAATTAAAAGAAAGAAAATATGCAAGAATGCTTTTCAGATAGTTTCTTTTTAAATGGTGTCTCGAAAAGATGCTCTCTGGAAAAAAAAATCGATTGCTTTATTTGTGAACGATTGTGAGGAAAGAAGTGATATAGATGGGTGGAGATAGATGCCACCTAAACATCTGGGTGAAATGAGAAAAAGGAGAATTGCGATGTGATTTGTAAAGCTATAAATAAATTGAAAGTTTCAGCTTTAAATTTACACTTTTTAAACTCTAGTACAAAAAAAAATATATATATAAAGAAATAACATTTGAAATGTTAAAAATATTTGATCTGGAGATATTATTAAATTGTTTCTTTTCAGATCTTCTTAAATTCGAAAAATACAACTTTTTAATTAGATCTTTCGGTCTATAAATATAGTTACTTAAATATAAAACAAGCTAAAAGTTTGAAGTTTGTTTTGCACATTTCTGTCAAATTTTCGATAAAAATCATTTACAAAAAAATCTGCGAATTTGTTTACCCAAAATAATGTGAATACAATAATTCAACCAGTGAGAGTGGTCTCCACAAAACTGTCTTGAATACTCTCTAAGGAAAGTGTTAATCCACTCTCTCCTTCATTAAACTGGAGAATATGGTTAATATTGTGAATGACACGACTTCTCAGATTTTTATTTTCACACATGAGAATTGAGTGCTTCGTAATATAGTAATGAAAACGAGCACTCATGTGTTGTTGTTGTGACTTTTGGCACTTTACAAGCCCGCTGACAGTTATCTGTCAGCGATTTAAGTCGAGTGAGCGTCTATTGTTTTTGCCCAAGATTAAGACTTAGGTACTTCACATTCGCTTGCATAGCCCCTTTTTACAGGGGGGAGGGCACATTCACACACCACACAGATAGAACACAGAAGAAGAACAACCATGCCTGAACCGGGACGCCCAGATCACGGGGAAGATGCGCTGCCCCTATGCCAGGACGCCGGCATCGCTTACGTATTAACTGCAAGCTACTGGCGAGCAGTAGTTACGAAATAACGATCTTAGGGCGAATTTGAAGTTTTTATTGAATCTAGAATGTGATCTTTGGCTACTTATTTGGGGATTAACCACTGGCATGCTGTTAATGCATAAGTGCCAGAAAATTGGATATGTATTTCTGATGCCTTTTTCCTTGGCCGATTAAAACTAAAATTTCACATAAAACTGCAATTGAAATTACCAGTTCACATATCAAATATCATAAAATCACATACCAAATTTAATTTATTTAAACCCTGGCGTTTTTGAATTTTTGCTTTGCCTGGATACGAGAATACAAGCCAAGATATGGCCAAACCTTTGACAGATTTGTTTCAAAATTAGATTTGACTCTACTGTTCAAATGTTAAACCTGTATAGCAAATTTTATGTAACACTGTATTTTTCTTAAAGATTTTGTACCTATGATTTTTGCTTCCACTTGGACAGTCGGATTTCCTCAGAATGGATTTCTTTCATAATTTGATAGAAATTTACGAATTTATTAAACACCATATATCAAATTTCACACGTCTAGCTCAAAACTTTTTCAAATTATTGCACTCAGAAGCAGATAGATGAAAATTTTTTTAATATTATCAATTTTTTTCATTATTGCCATTCTCTATTACTCCTTGTAAATTTCTTTGGCAGAAAGTAAAAATGCGTAGAAGAACCAAACTTTAAATATGGTTCTTTTTCCATTAAAACAGATAAAATTGTACGATATTTTTGTGTAAATCCACAAAAGAATTGCCTTTTTTTTCATCAATCAAATCATATTTGAATCCAATTACTCAAAACCGCAATAATTCATATATCTGAAATTCGCAATGATATCGTAATCCTAAAATTGTTGATTAATATTAAAATGTATGTATAAAAATTTATATCAGTAGAAAGAATTCCAAAATGCGTACTCAAGGTTTTTTTTATATATATAATACTACGAAGCTGTATATATATGAAGAAAACCACAACGCGCCCTATTGTGTAAGTATAACCATAAGCAACTACTCCGATGCGTCCAAAGGCATATATATAAATTTGAATGACCAGACGCCATGACAGCATAGGAGAAGACTAAGGATGAAACCTAAGGGTCATCGCCGGTCAAGGTACAGTCCTTCCCGTAGGAGGCACTTCCTATCATTGGTAGAGGTAGCTGACTTCACACCACTTCTTTACCCACCATTGTGACGAGAACCAACCGCCATTCCAGGAGCTTCTCAACCCTATATCTAAAACGCCCCCGGATGGGAGATTGCGTAAGCATATAAGATAACATTTCTATTGATTTAAATGATACCCATTGTTTGGCGCAGCATAGCCAACATCATGGCTCTTGCGCCATAAAACCTCAATCAATCAATCAATTGATTTAAATGAACAAATCTGATATAAAAATACACGCTAGAAAAACTGAATCACATCATAAACAATGTATTACAATTACTATAAATATCAGGGAATGTTAAAAAAAAGGTTTCACGGATTTTCTACCAAATATCACCATGCGTTTTGTTTTTCAAAATTTAACCAATGATTAGGTCTAAAAATATTAAAAAAATGTCTCGTCATAAAAAAAAAATCCATAAGTATGAAGTTATAATTCCTTAGGAAATGATTTCAAAATTGATTTTAAGATACTATCCTTTCAAACAGTTAAAGTTAATTAAAGTGGCTTAAATATGGCTTTTTGGTCTAAGAGATATCTGAAACTTGCAGATTTATCAATGAAAACTGTCAAGGCTTTCTTTTCGATTTATTTCGATTATTATTATTTTTATTACTATTTTCTCTTTTGCATACTATATGTAAGAGAAAATAAAAATCCGGTAAGCGCAAGATTTCGTCGGTTACAAGATATTTTCATAGCAACTTATTGTAAACCTATCATTATGACTGCAGTATTTATTATCTTTGTATCAAGTTTCCTTTCTTTCGTTGACATGAAAATGTTAGATTTGAAAATATCGTGACATTTCTTCCAGCCATAAAGGTTCGTTTATAACGATAGATTTATGAAGAAGGTTTTCTTGAAAATCCCTTGAGTATTCGCTAGTAATTTCTTGGAAATGAGCTTTCGTTATGTTTGCGCATCATCTATTGCAACCTCAGGCATTCTCTAGCCTCAGGCCTCGGAAAATTTCGATTTAATGATTAATAGAAAATATATGCCACTTCACGTTGCATAATGATTTAGTTCGGTTATTTTTATGTATGTGAAATACACACAGTATATTCGACTTTGAGTTTCTGCTAAATTTCTGCGTTTTAAGGTTCTCTGAGTTTAAACCACTGGCAGTGGTCTCCCCAAAACTTTCTTGCATACTCTTTAATGAAGTCGTTACCATTCCGCATAGAATTTATCATGCACGAGCCCATTATGAAAAAAATCAGCTTTTATAAACGCTGTCATTACAATGACAAAAGCTCAAATTGAAAAATAATCAGAAATAAATTCTTACTATAAATTAAATCTAGAAAAGTTTAATTTTTAGTTGTCGGTTATATGAAATAAAATAAATATGAAACATGATATTTTCCAGAAAAATAAATGCAAGAGAAAGGCTTCTGTACTCAAGAGAGAGATGCATCAGATCACAATCAATAATTACAGAAACAGCAAATATTTCATTTTCTTAGGTGACATCCCTAGCGCTGAAGCACTGTCTTCCTGGTCCAAAAATCGAAGGGAAGATGTTGTCTTGGATAGACTAATCAGCCAAACAATTATAACACCAGGACTGCTGAATCGTTTTAACCTCCAAAATGATCCTTTTGTCACAAAATGATATTGAATTAATGAATTAATAGCATTAATGATATTGAACACATAATTATCTCGTGCAAAAAGTATGTAATAGCATTAATGACATTGAACACATAATTATCTCGTGCAAAAAGTATACGTATTATAGAGACAAATTGTGAACTTTTCTATAGTTAGATAAACAAGATATCTCCTTCAAAAATATTCTGGGTAAAATAACTACAAACAAGACCAATCTGCAAGTTTCTCTTCAAGCGATGAAGCACTTCAATATCTACTAACCTTATTGACCACATTCTGTTGAGACTTATTTTTAGACTCTTTTTTTTCTATCACCATTCCGCTCTGTTTTATTTTACCTCTTCTTTCCACTGAAACTCCCGAATATGTACTAATTCGCATCAGCGGCACTGCTTTGTAACAATTAACTTATTAAAACTTCAATTTGTTTTTGTGTGTATACGCTTTCTTGTATTTACTGATAAAACTTTTTTTTTTTTTTTGCTTTCTACATATGGAAACAGGGGATAACAGCCATTGATGCTGTAAATACCTTACTTATTTCAAGGCTTCTGTGAACTATTAAATTATTTATAGAATAATTCAATAATTCAGTGTTATTTAAGGCAAATACATGTTTTAATATATATAGGTTATCCCCTCTAATCAGGGCTCAACAGCTAATTTCTGAGCTGTTAGTAATAAGAATACATTCATCTAATTAAAAAAACGGTTTTATTGAAGTAAAGAATACTATTTTAGGTACTATGAGTCAATAAATGATCTGATGAATTACAAAACTTCTGTTTCTCATTCAAACTTTCGTTTCTATGAGTCATATTTAAAAAATTATTCTTGAGCCCTTTTTTTTTCACAAACGTTTCATTCTTTTGAGACAAAAACCGATATGAGTAATGAAATTACTTCTTGTCCTAAAATATTGATATTCCACAAAAATTTGTCAAATTTGGTCACAGAAGATATAGTTTTTTTTTAAATTTAAAAACTGGAGTATCAAGAATATATTGCTGAATATGGTTATAAGATGATGGACTATATAAAATTTATCCTTCATAAATATTTTCAGAAATTACTGGCTAAAATAAAACAAAATATTACTTAATGTATTTAAATCCTTTTGAAAATAAAACTGAATTTATAATAATTCAGATAATTCTTTATTGAAGAAAAAATCTTTGAGATATTACATTAATTATAAAACAATATTCAGTAGTATCCGATAAGACTTCAATGCTGAAGGATTTTATTTTCTGTATTCATATTTTTAAGAACCACTTTCTATTTCAATAAGAAAGTTTGTGTATATATTGTTCATCACATTTGCTTCAAATTAAATTTCTAATTTTATTAGAGTTGAAGGAAAATCAGAGAGATATATAGTAAAATGAATAATACAGTAAGGATTCAATAATAATGTAAGTTTATTTATAGTACAATGGATAGTACAGTAAGGCTTCAATAATAATGTAAGTTTATTTATATACTATCAAAATTTGAAGCTCTTTGAAATTTATTTCTAAAGAAATTATTAAAATACCAGGGTACATAAAGGATTTAATTGAAAAGGTATATAAAGTATTTAATTTACTGGAAAGGTGAGAATTAAATCCTGTCAGACAAACTGGGCGTCAAAGACTACTAATTTAGTTAAATAAATAAGATTCAGTTCTCTAGTTTGTAGCATAGCAGTATTTTAGATTTGATTCTTCTATCTTTTGTTTATTTTAAAAAATCATTTTTGATTACATGGATTCACTTTTAATTACATGGATTACTGCGATTACATGCATTCAAAATGTGTATTTACTGTAATCGGAATGCTAACGATCCTAAATATGTAGTAATTAAATCCTAAATGTATAAATCCTAAATATATAATAATTAAGAACGATGAATTATATTGTTATAAAATATACTTTGAATATTTTTTTTAAAAATATTGAAATTAGAAAAAAGGCATTGTAGAATAATAAATTTGGCATTGCTGAAAAGCTGATTATTTGAATTCTCAAATGATCAAAATAAAATGCTCCGAATATTTATTGTGTGTAATAACAATCTCGGAAGTTCTGGACGAAAAGCTATAAAAAATTTATTCATTTTTTATTAAAAATTTAATCAAAAAAAATTGAAAACCCATTTTTTTTCTTTTTAAGTCAGCATACTTTCATAAAGAAATAACTACCTGCCAAATTTAGTAACTCTGTGCCAAACGATGTTCTCTGTTAGAGCATTTAGCGCAATATTTAATCAAATTACGCGTTATAGTTAGTAACATTATCATGCTTAAAATTGTAGACATTCAACTAAATATTCCAAATGCAGTATGAAACTTTTCTTTGTTCGTGTTTCTTTTTCCAGAATACATCTCTGTACGGAAGAATACTAATTCCATCGTCCTGAATCGGAAAAGCATTCTTACGGTTACTATTTTCAGACAGTGAACAGACGATTCGAGAAAATTCAGCAAGCACCCAGCAGAGGCTTTTCATCGATCAGATAGAGGTCATTATATTTTCATCCCAAACCCAAGAAGCTCAATATTACCCAAATCCCTTGATCCCTCAAGGCACCGGCCACTTGGAAACTCTCCCGCTTTCAGCTGTTTGTCGCTGTTTCTCTTCGCCGCACGGTTCTGTTCTAGAAGTGTACCGCAGGAGATGAACGGGGGATGGAACTGTCTACAAACACCGATGGCGGTGAGTTCATGCCATCACCGGGAGTTTTTCTCATTTTCAAAAATGAACTTTATTTTAAAGATTTTATAGAATGGTGATTCGATTACGTTTTTAATGAAAGCAATTACTTTTCATGACACCTTGACTAATGAATTTATTTCAGTTAGTAATTACATGCGATATCTTATTGAGGGTGTTTATATATTTAAAATAATTAAGGAAACCAAAGTATCACTCTCCCAGATCCCTAGTGATCCGATCTTCCCATTTTTTTTCGTATGAAATCTCATGACTCCTAGATAAGATATCAAATGTCGTCTGAGCTCTGCACACCCCATTTACTAGAGAAATAGAAAAAAAAAATTCTTCCATTTCACTGTACAAGGTAGTAGATTTCCAACTAAGTAGTCTAGATAACTACCGGTTTTAGGTAGTCTAGATAACTATCTAGGACCTCTACGCTGAGAAGGAACTATAAAAATGGATTTATAAACTTTATTTTCCCTGTTGCCAAATAAATAAACTTGTAAACAATAAAAAAAACACCCTAATTTCTATAAGTGATGAAATATTAGAATAATATTCACATCTTATCAAACAAAATTTGTCAGGTTCGTATATATTTAATTACGTTCACTAATTATTAGGATATTTATAAACCTTAAACTGGCTACTCCACCACGCCTGAAGGCACACGGAAAAAATCTGAATGACCGTATCACCTCAACAGCAAGACTGGCAGGAACAGTGATTGAATCTTAAGGGCCCTCACCTGCCATGGTACAACGGTTTCCTTGAGAAGTACGTCCCGTCATCGATGGGAGTATCCAGAGCCCCACCTTTTTCTGTACCCAACAGGGTGGCGAGAACCAACCACGATGCCAGAAGCTTCTCATCTTCAATTTCAAGGTGCCCCCCCCCCCGTGGAACTAGAACATTTATGAAATCGAGCATCTGCTTCAAGAATGTTATGCACACAACGTGGACGCCGGGGAATTTGGAGTCATAAAAGATGAATAAAAACATATTCGCAAAGTTAATAAAATAAAAACATGTTAACATAAAAACATTAACAGGTAAATAATACTCTGAGATGTGAAACTAAATCGGACACCTTATAAAAAGACTTCATAATGTTCACTGTCTAAAACTGCAAAATACATAAATCTTCCACTATCTGTCTGGAGTAGTTCCCCAATCTGATTTCTCCGATTTTTTTTATTTCAATTGAAAACTCGTGACATTATATGACAACTCGTGACATTTGTCAATTGGCCTCCTGCTCCTTCTTCCTTCCGTTTTTAGAGATATTGCTAAATAAAATTTTCATACAGTCTTCATCTTCAACAGTTTGACCAATTTCGCTAATTTTTTTCTCCACTTAATTTCACCGATGATCATACACAGCTAACCAATCAGAATACTTTATTTTTGTGGTACAATATAATTTAAAATAGTTCTTTCATTTGGAAAGATAACACGTAGTTCACCAAAGTTGGTTCATATTACAAAAATCAATACTACTAATATCGTAGTTGAACAACTGGTAGACAAAAGCTGCTTGCTTATCATTATTTCAATCCATATAAAAACGTAAATGATACTAGAGATAATCAAAGGAATTTTCTTTTTGAAATTTATTGCTACTTTGATTTAACGATTTTAAAAATAAATACCTTTTTGAAACTCTTATTTCCCAAAACTAAAATAAAACTTTATAGTAACAAAAAATCAGATTTTTCTTTCATTTTAATATGTGGACATACTCTCAAATTTAAATCACTATTTCAATTCCGTAGGCAAATATTGTTTCTGGCATTGACAAACGAATAAGTAACGTTTCAAAATAGTTTTTTTTATTAATTACTCAAAGGCAAATATATTTCCATAATATAAACGAATCACGCGGGATATTATTTTAATAAAATAGAATCAACTTGGAATCGAATTTATTATAAATAAACTCGGAACGTTATATTTCTGTTCACTGAGCATGTTTATCGAGTAACAAACACACACGCTTACAGACGCATCAATTAATGCTTTGAAATAGATAAAAGGGTTCCTAGAGTTTGATGTAAACTAAACTGAAGGAGAAAAGAAAAGGAAATAAATTTCATTAATAAAAAATGACAAATGTAGAAATTGTAAGCATAAAACAAGACTTTGATACGATGAAATATATCGTGAATAGAGTAATGAATTTTTGCTACGTTGAAAGCAACAGTGATTGCTTTATAAAACGAAGAAATAAATTCAAGAATACGGAAAAATAAGTTGATAGAAGTATATATATTATTAATTTGAGCTATAGTTTGGTGTAAGAATGAAATGAAAATATGCCGAATGCTCCCTAATTATTGATTTCACCCCTTATATTGCAGTGTTGAAATAGCATTCGGCAACATGGCGTTTTTAAAAATCTAAGATTTAATTAAGATTATAGTCACATTTTGATCTCGTATGAATTTAATTTAAATTCAGACATTTCATATCATTTAGCTAATTATAAGTTAATAAGCTCCACCCCTCCAAGAGCCATTATATTGACTACAGCGCTTCTGTCAAATTTGCAAAATTAAAAAAAAAGAGTATTAGAAATCAACAAAAATTGATACAATAGAATTTTTTGTTAAAACAACTTTACTTATAAAAAAGAAAAAAATAATTAATCAATACTATAAAATATATTATTATATGTTTTATAAAATTATACCACAGGATTAAAGAACAAACTGATGACTGCAGAGGCTTTAATTATGAAACTATGCAAAGCTACCATCTTATGAATTGCACAGTTAAATATATACAAATTAAAAAATTAATCATTGCAACTATCTAAATAATCTATATCTATAAAAATGTACAGTGCATTGGAAATATAATTCAAAAATATAAATTATCTTATTATTCTAATAACAGGAACAGAAAATGGGTGGTTACCTCCATAAGTTTTAAAAGATTTTCAAACATTCCCGAAAATTTAAAGCTAAATTAACGGATATTGATATAAAGGAATTTAAAGATTCGCAAGGATATAGCGATTTTATTAGCCATTAAAATCGCACCTGATTCTAATGGTTATATCAATAATTGCATTATCAAATAAACATAAATTATATAGTTAATTTACTTATATTGCGTTATTGAATAAAAATATGTAATAGCTGCAAAATTTTCTAAGTCTCAAAATAAAAATAATTGCCATTTGCTTATGAAAAGCACTGTTTAAAAATATCTATAACTTTAGAAGTATGGAAAATCTCCTCAATAATTTATGTAGACTTGATAAATATCATATCACATGAAAAAATCGAATCCTTAAATAAAATTAATCGTCTGCTTATTATGATAGAGATCGAGAGATAGAATAATCTAATATTCATAAGCTATAAAATTGCTTGCTACTTTTCATTATTTAAAAAGTAAAACTCCTGATAAAAAAAATTACCTGAAAAATAATAAATCTTTTGTAACTGAAAAAAAAACACAATTTAAATATGTAATGCAAGAGTAAAATAGATCCGAGTTAAATTTCAAAATCAAACCTGCTATTTTAAATTCAACTTAGAAATGTTTTTTAATTATTAAAACTAGAGGGAAATTGTTAAACTTAATATATAGCTGAAAAGATACGAGTTTGAATTTTAAGTTGCAATAACAACTATATTTGTATGTTTTCCCCCTAACTAGAATCACCAAAATTATGCTTGATTGTAAATTAAATTTGAAAAATCGCTTTTAAATGCACCTATCCGATCCCATCCTCCGGAATATATTTATGCAAAGTTTATAATTTAATTTCAATTGTTTGGCCAATAATGCATCAAGGCATAGACAGACAATTGACTTATATGGGTCCACATCAGTATTAATAAATCTAATGAAAATGAATTACAGACAATTCTACCATCTAAAAGTCATCAATCATTATAACATATAAAAGAAATGTTTATAAAAAATTGAAAATCGTTTTGAAATGTTTTAAATGTAATTTTAATAGCCTAGATCAGGAAATAATTCATACATCAATACTTTGAGTTACTTAAAAAGATTTAAACAAGAAAATCGAATACTTATTAACAGCAAAGAGATTAGCCCTTCGGCTCCTGTAAGCTCCCTTCGGCTCAATGGGGTATTTTATGAATCATTTTCGCACAACCATCTCAATAGCACTATGATAGCGTGGATGTGTGGACAGTACAATTTTTATACAAGATGGCGCTCCTCCCCACATTGTAAACCAGTGAAGCAGCTATTGAATCTGTATTTTGGAAATGACAGGATTATCAGTTGCCATTCCCCAATACCTGGCCACTACAATCCCCTTATCTGAACCTTTGCGATTTCTGGCTGTGAGGTTAAGTAAAAGATGTTGTGTAAGGTGGTTCGATTTCGAACTTGGATGTATTTAAAACAAGCATTACACAACACGTTCTCAATATCGCCGCTGGAACATTGCGATCTGTTGTAGAACATGGTGTTTTACACTTTCGGCTTAGGAGAAATCTCTGAACAATATCTTGAACATCTCTTAAGAAAGACGTAGCTGGCATTCTTTTCTTGATGGTGTCATCAATTTTTGCTTTTTCTATGGTTTTTTGGGCCAAGGACAGTTAAAAAACCAATTTTTTCCTATCAGCTGTGACACCACCTTGCCGTGGCGTATGGGATTTGAATAAAGAATGTCATAACAATATGTCACGTCATTTAATTAATCACATCATTTACAGCGCAGTATATCGATTAACTTTTGAACTAATTTTCTTTTATTTCTCAAAATAAATTCTCATTGATTCATGTATAATCAGATGAAATACCAGACCAATCTGACCAGTGGATATTTTTTGTAATAGCCATTCGAGAATGCAACTTTAATTATAGTCATTCTGTATTTCCAAAAACATGGGCCAATTTTTAATGCTTTTCTATATACTTCATCGTTCTGAAATGGGATTTTTCAGTCATGCTTTTAAAGAAAAATAAATTTTGGGCGCATTTAATTTCAAAAAGATAAATAAACTTGCGACTGATCTTAAAATATAAGATCCAATGAGTCGAAACTGGCCAGAATGAAACTTCAGCAATCACATTAATCCTCATCAACAGAAAGTTTTAATATTTGCTTTTTTTGTATCACTACCAAATATTTACTACAGTATTTATTCACGATGTAAAGCTTTCATATACAAATAAAACTGAATAATATAAATAAAAAATGGTTAATTCTTTTATCACAAAAGCTACAGATTTACATGCTGTGTTACTAAATCAGAAAATGCTTCAATGAGGATACACGTCTTTTCAGTTTTCATTTATATAAAACAAAATTTTAAAAAAATTGAGAAGTTCATCTCATTGTAATTTAAAAGGTAGCTTTAAAGCCAAGTCGATAAACATATCAGTCATGCACGATAAGATTAGGTATACTTCACACAAGCTGTTTATTATGGAAACCATTAGATTAGAACCTTTCATTGAACTGAGGCACGAACCCGAAGATTTAAAAATCAAGTCTTGGGCATAGCCATCGAGGTGTTAAAAATAAATTATGAAAGTGAATGTCCCATGATATATCTATACATAGTACAAAATGAAGTCTCCTAAAAGCGTCTGTATGTTTAAACCAGAAAAACTCGAGAAATAGTAAACTGATATTAAAGATATTTGTATCATTTTGTAGGGCATTTATTGGGAAATGTTTTAGTATATTGAAGTCATGTCAAAATTAAAAAAGGAATTTTATAATTGCGATTTTAATTATTTTCCTACTACGATTCGCGCATACGTAATAAACTTTTCCGCACATGTGCGAAAACTTCAAATTGCGCATGCGCAAATAGCAAGAGCTGTGGTATGCATATGCGATACATTTCTTTGTTTACATTTGATATTAAACAGCGATTCAAAACTCATTATTCCCCAAAAATTAACTGATATTGGAAATATCTGTTCCATTTTTGTAGGGCATTTATTGGGGAAGGTTTTATTATACTGAAATCACATAAAAATAAGGAGTTTTAAAATTGCGATTTTAATTATTTTAAGGACAAACATTTCACACTGCTGGAATTAAGCGAAGAATGTTTTTCTCATGGACAACTTTATGTGGCATTTTCTAGAGTTGCATCCAAACAAAATCTTTTTGCTTTGGCACCAGGAGGAAAAAAAAAGAGTTTACAAAGAAATATTACAAAGCAAGCCCAATTTTATTTTCGTATCAAATTATACAGGAGTTGATAAACAAGTGTGGAACAGTGTGTACAATGAGTTTTTTGTATATTTTTAAATTTCAAAGCAGCTTTTCTATTGCATATTTTTAGTGTAATGTTTTGTCTTTGAACATATCATATTTTTACCTTTTTAACAGCCTAAATATTTCGGAACAGCTTTGATATGCAGTCATTTTCATCAAAAAAAATTTATCGTCAAATTTTTGCAAAAAGACAGAATGTGCTGCGAACGGCAGCAATAGTGTAACAGTAGCAAAAGTGCCACCGAAAAATTGCCAACCCCGGAAGACGCCAAATGACTGTATATCAAAGCTTAACCAATATTTCTGAATACGTCCAATAAAAAATGGTTTTATAATTATTTTTGATTATTTCTAAATATATTTTTATGTTTGTTTGATGTTGCGTGAGATGCCCATGTCATATGAGGTGGAGGTAGACTTAAATTTAAAGCTTATTTTTCCTCTTGGGCGTTATGCCATGGGCAACGCTGTGTGGGTACTGTTGGTCTAATAAATTCTGAGCATCTTGGTGAACCAATTCTTAAACAATTTTGTTTAATTAGACTTACATCATGCTTGTACAGTGGAATTTTATAATCAATTTTTTTCACTTACTTTCTAATTTTCACAGTTTTTAAATTTTACTCATTTGAGTATTCTTAATGAAAATATTCTGCTTTAATATTTTCTGAATTATAAGTAAATCGACTAATAAAGAAGATTCCTTATTGTTATGATATTTGTTATCTTAGGTATTTATTTTGTGATTCATGCTGAATCATGAGGTGACAATATTATCATTACCTATGTTTGTTTCAATATGGAATATTGCTTTGTCTAAGGACCGATGCAAAAGCTTAGATGATAAAGAATCTACCTTTCCTTCCCAGCTATCCGATATCAATTTGTAAAATTCAATTTATATTCCATATGATTAGCGGCATCTGGTAGTGAATTTGAGAAGAAAAGATTACAGGATTTATAATGACTCAAATAATGAATTATGAATTCAATAATTAAAAGTAGAAAATAACTAAACCGATAACTATATTCGTATTAGACTAAGAAATGTGTATTTTAAAAACAAATTTAAACATTAATGCAGAGAAGAATTAGAATATAAGGAGAAAAAAATTTCACTGTCGCCAATATGAAAGTTTAAAGATAAAAACATAAAAATAAAATTTTAAAGACACTAAACATCTTCAAAAGTGTTTTATCTAAATTATTCTTATATTTGCTTCGTAAGATTTAAAACTATATATCACATTACTTCACATCATTTTAGCAAAAATTTCTGTGAAGCCACTTCTCGTGATTTGTGAATTTTGCGCAAAGAAAACGAAATCATAAATAAATGAAAACTAAAACGCTACAAAAGAAAGGAAGATGTTTCTTACGAAATATATAAAAATGCAGTGAAAGGGAAAAAAGAAGTTTCTTTTTTTTTTCTGGTTAAATTAAGTGGAAGAGAAACGTTTTACTTATGAAAAGCCAAAGTGAAAGGAAAAGGTTTTCTTAAAACTTTCATACCTCCGGGGATAACGGCGAAACAGATAGCGACAAAAAAATCTTTCTAAAGAATTTGAAAAAGATAGTATGAATTTTTTACAGCGATTTGAAGTTTAATATGAAATAAAATAGAATGGAAATATGGTTTCAATTTAACTAATAATTATTTTTCATTTTGTTAGGTTAATGCTAATACTTAATAAATTAATGTATACATTAATTAATAGAACAATAAATAGATTAATAAAGATTAATGCATAATACATTAAGAGTTTTAAATGATAATTAATAATGTGTCATTTATGCTTTAAATTTTATTGATGCTAGTACTTTTTAGACATCAATGTAAAATTAAAAATTTCGAAACTGAAATTTATTTTGAATCAGTATAAGTCGATAAAATCAAGAAATTTCGGGAAATTTTCTGAATTTGGTGATTTTTATATAAAATTCTGAATTTATAAATGCAAAATAAATACTAATAAATTTATGAACTTACGTATAATTGGTCTAGGTAAAATACCGAAATTCATAATGCACTGTTTGAAAGAAGATAATTTATTTAATGCGCTTACATCAATGAAAGATGTTGTTACAAACCTGCAATTCGGCTTCCCAGCATAGTTTGTTCCATTATTGGAAAGAAAGTTTTACAGTCATCTGAATGGGACGAAGTCCAGGTGTGCGTCGGAGGTCCCAGAGCTTGGCGACAAACTTGGCGACCATTTGGCGACTTGGCGACGAATTTGGCGACTTTGGCGCCAAAATAGATAATACCCGAAACTTCGAGAATTTTCCCGATCCGTCCAGTAGGAACCGAGATACGCCTCGAACGTTCCTGATTGGTTGAGAGGCTTCTAGCCCCGCCTCCTGAGACCTATAAAAGGAAGCGGCCGCCGCTGCCAAAAGAGACGACGGGGTAGTCCGAAGACGGAGCGGCCAAACCAGTAGTCAGAGTGGACAGAGTGGTCGAAAAAGAATAAGCGGAATCGACGGAGCGAAGTCAGTAATCCGAGTCAGAGTCGGGAAGTAGAAGACGGAGTAGTCGGAAGCGACTGAGTCAAGCTAGTGCTGAACTGAGCTGTGCGCTATTGTCTGCAGTAGATTCTGGTTGTATGCTGCTGTGTGTGCTGTTGTATGCTACACGTCTCGGGTGAAGATAATCGTCTTCTGCGCTGTATGTAGTTGTCGTTTTTGTGCTGTCCAGTGTGTCTTCGTGTAAATAAACGTCGTTGTTTTTATTCTACTTCTGCCTGCTGATTGAGCGTTCTTTACATCATATCACTCCCACTATCCAAACGAACCCCGGTAAAGAAAATTTCGTAACAATATATTCTATTAGGAGATATAAAGGAAAAAAATTTCAGTTCCTCTACCATTTCTATTTCTAATTCCTTAAAGTTAAAGCTACGATGGTGAAAAAAAGTCTAAAAGATTACACTTCCTGAAAACATTTTTAACGAAGAGTTACAGGCATCGGTTAAAGAAGCAGTCTCATTAAGAAACTGAACACTTTTCAGCTCATAACTTCTAAGCAATAGCAGCAATCGAAAAACTTTCAAGATACTACTAATTCGTTATGATTTATTAAAAATTATTTTTTAATAAATCATAACGAAAATTTATTTTAATTATTTTTCATAAGGGAGTTAGAGGGGAATGAAATCATCACCCACACATGCACACCAATTCTATTCCCTTTAAGTTGGGGGAGGGAGTATCACAGGTAAGAATCTGACCGAGGTTTTCACATATTCCAATAAGTGTGTTTAATATAACTTGAGTAATAATAATAAAATAATATCGGAAGCTTGATAATGATGCTATGAGAATCAAAGAAAGAGATAATATTCCTACAAAACTTTTCACATTGTGTTTCATCTTCTGGAAATATATCTAATGAAACAGATGAATGATATTAATGCGTGACCTTTAAAAATATATAATAGATTTGTAACCAAACTTTGGAAGAAAATACCCAAGAAGAATTCTGTCCTTTTTTCCATCGTGTGTTTGTGAACACGATAAATGAAAAATGAGACAAGCTAGATAAGTGAAATTTAGTATACGGTTTTGAAATTAAAATTATAGATACGTATCGAATTTGGGATTAAATGCATCACTGCTTGATTTTTTATCAACTTATCTATTCGTGCTTATATGAATGCAATAACTCCAAAATGAAATTAGCAGGATAAATGAAAGTTCTTATGTGATCTTGGCAACAAAATTATATATTTTATAAATCAAATTTTAGATACAATTAGGCGCAGGAACAATTTTCAAAAGGCCTCATTGTTTTTCTTTGATACACTATGAAATTAAACTTATAATTTCACATATTAAGTAAGCATATATAGAAATTAAGAGAAGAATATTTTCAGGCTTGATGGAAGACTTCACTCCTAATATTTTTAAATTCATAAATAAAATTATTATCTGCTTATCAGTACTTTTTACTAGCTTTAAAGCTCTAATAAATGACATTTTGCATTCGTTTGAAGTGATTCACTGGCTTAAAACAATTTTTGGTTTTGAACTTTTTTTTCTGTATATATTCTTTACTCTATAAAACCATTTTCACTATGCTCCCCCCCCCCCTCTAAGCACAATGTATTGAGCTGCGTAAACAGTAAATTTACCATCTGCAGATTTCACTTGAATTAGTTCATCCAGCAAAAGTGACTTATAATTAGTTCATGCCTCACCATAGATTAATTCTGCTTAATAACTCATTCGACTTAATGAGGCTATTCATTTCACTAAATGCTCTGAAACACATTATTTGTGCTTCAGGACACACTTAATTCCGCATCTCATTGAATTTTAAACAAAGTGTTTTACTCATTGCAACAATTTATTACAAACCATGCATAGACTATTGGATATTTTTCACCCACTTTGTTCAGTAGAATCAGTTAAACATTATTAAAATTTTCTTTGAATGATTGTTTACATTTTTTTGATTAGTTTTGGTTAAAATGTATTAACATGCAGTTGTGAATTCTAATAGTTGCCCGATACATAATATATAAACAGACGTATATTTTCAGCTGGAAAAATTCTCTATATAATGATTCACGTTTCTTTCTTAAACAAATAAAGAATTTAACTCATCTTTTTCCAAAAGTGATCTAATTATGAAGCAATGAATTTCATTAATCTTAAGACTGCGCTATGAATTGATTATCTGATTATGAATGGTCATTGAAACAGTTTAAAATCATCTTAAATAGTGATACTTCATACTTCTTATTTAATTCGAAATTAGGTGTTGGCGGTTGAAAACCAGCAGGAGTGTTCCCAAATCTGCAAACTTTCTCATATACTCTCCAATAAAGTCTTATCCCTCTTCCTCCGAATAAAATTGCGGTCCTTGGATAAGGTTGCAAATGCCTGTAAGCAATAGTTACAAAATCTAACATTTTTACTAAATCTATTGCGAAAATATATATTTTGGAAGTCTTTTTGCCGATCGGTTAATATCAAATTTGACAAAAAAACTGCAATTGTAATCGTAATTTCATCGATTTAAGTCATTTCGTTTATGACTTATTGCGGTTTATGACTTATTGCATCCTAAAGAACAGACCGAAACAACGGATGGTCAAACATTTGAAATATTTGGTTTAAAATTGAATAAGTATTTATAATTTAAATGCTAAACATCCGTGCCAAATTTGATCTGCCTAGCTTTATGCGTTCTGTAGTTATCGAATTCACTTATACTGGAACAGCACGACAGACAGACTTTCTGTAAATGGTACAGACAGACAGTTATAAAACCAAAAATGTATTTTTTGGACAGACAGACAGACAGAGAGAGAGAGAGAGAGAGAGAGAGAGAGAGAGAGAGAGATCTTGTCAGGAGAAATCTTGTCAAAAATTTCGAGTTCGAATTTTTGACGATTTCAGTACTTTCTCTATATTTCGTATTTCAGAAAGTAGAAAAAACGACTGTATTGTACCACAATCTTAACTATTTAAAACTGTGACAAGGAGGAAAAACTTCATGCTAATAAATATCCAACGTTATTAATTACGTAAAATTTGATTCCAGAGGAGCATGGACTAAAGATCGCTTATCTTTTCTTTGGTTTGAAATATTCCCTAATTCGTTTCGTTATTTAGCTTTTCTCATTTTCATAATGTTTCCGCGGTCACTGCGTCCACTTTAAGATGTAAATATTAGTTATGGATCTGCTAGTTTAGTTATATTAACGCCCCGTTGTAAAGCAACACTAGGGCTATTTTCAGACGTATCTCGTACTTTTGAACCGTGGTTAGATGACGAGGACGACGGAATTTGACAAAGTTGGAAAAAGGAATCTTAAGACCAATGTTTTTAATTCTATGTTTGAAGACCAGAATTAGTTATAGTAGATTATTCTAAACATGAACTAGAAAAATTTCTAACAATATGAAATCATAATCGGAGACAAATTTTCTCACATAGATTTCTGCTTCAAATTTATATTCACGGCGAAATGTTTCTCATATTACAATTTTTTTTTAAAAAAAATCTCCATTTCTGTCACAATATTCTTTTTACATTTTAAGTTTGTACTTGCATATTATAATTTTATTCCTTTCTACCAGAGATTTTAGAAATAAACCAAAGAAAATAATACCATTAATACGAAGAATATTTATTATTTTTTACTTTGATCTTCTAAGAAATTTACTGAGATTTATAAAGAAACATTTCTCAAATGAAAGTATTTTAACCCAAAAATCCTTGTTGCTTGATGCATCCAAACTAAATAATACAAATAGTTTTTTTACAATATTTTCTCAAACAGTTTTCTTTCTTTGTTCAGTTATAAATGTATTTGAAGATATTTCTTTAACCAAATTTCCGCAAAGAATAGAGGAAAAATAAATTCGATGTTTTGCAGGTAATTCACTGGAAATTTAAGTTACTTTACATTGTTGGATAAACTAGTATCACTTAATATCTTTTATTATAATACATGAAAATCTCAAAATAAAATAAAAAATCAGGCTCCTTTAAAAGGTTTTATTTTAATTTCTTTTTATAAATTATGTTCCAAGCACTGAAAAATTATTTATACACCATCTTCTAAATTAAAAACAATGCGGTCAACCCTCGCTGAATCAGCACCTCTCATAAACGAGGGATTCACTAAGCAAAATAAAATGTTAAAAAAATGACTCCCTTAGGAAACGATGTTTCGCAAAACGAGTAACGGGGAGACATCTTAACGTCACATGTAGAATTCGGCCAATGGAGGAAGAAAAAATTGCCTTTGAGAGGCGAGGAACAACTAGCAGGAGTGACCTTCCCAACACTTTCTCGCATATATTTTAATAACTGCACATGTATATTATTAGCAGCATGACATTGGCGTACAATAATTACGAAAAAACTACCAGCGCACGATTTTTGATGATTAATCACTAGGATGTGGTTAATACACAAGCATTAGAACACTGAATGTGTCTTTTGAACGCTGTTTCTCCCACTGATTGAAGCTAAAATTTGACACTATAGGACACTAAATCTAGAACATATATAGAATGAATATATGGAGTTATATATGTTCTATATATTCATTCAATAGTTTAAATATGTAGAAAATCTATATATTTAAACTATTTTATTTTTTAGTTATCACATTTACATACTTCTGAAAATTCAGAAGGACAAATGGTCAACCCCTTGATGGATTTGATTCTGAGTTCGATAAGAATCTGCATTTTAGATGCTAAATCAGTGCAAGAAATTTTATCGATTTACCTCTTTACATCCTAAAGTTATCGGGTTCATTTGTACTCAAACAGCAATTCAGACAGATATTCTCTGGATAGATTTCGTTTAAAATTCGATAAAAATCTACAAATGTGATGTTAAATCTATGTAGGACTCAGGAATCACTACTATTTAGAATCACGCACATTTAATTACATTTAGGACGAACAATTACATTAACAAAAGAAATGAACATTAAATAGATTTCGTCAAATACGTCGCAGGATTAATTGACATGTTACGTCGCGTCTTTCGTTCAGAGACCCGTCTCGTCTCACACGTCCTGACTTTCGTTCAGACCCATCTCGTCTCGTCTGCAAGCATCAACACCTGTTGGCCAGCAGATGGCGCTCGTCATCAGGCGTTCGTCACTACATCTATATATCAAATTTTATTCTTGTAGCTCAAAACGTTTTGAAGTTATCGTGTACAAAGACATACATAATTTGTTTTTCGTACCCAGGAGGATTTGAAGCATGGATATTCATCAAAACTCCGAGTTCAAATTTTTTGATCATTACAGCATTTTCCCTTTATATAAAAAAATGTAAAAAAATAATGCTGAATTTAAAATTTACCTTTCTTAACAAGCTACTTGGAAATATATGCCAAAAATTTATTACATACAAATGATCGTAAAGATAACTGTTTTAAGCATAAACGACAAATTTGTTTCTAGAGAAACAATAGGAAAAAACCTTAGCGGAAATAATCCCTTTTCCATTTTATCTCAAAATCTACAATATGCTGTGTTTTGTGTTGAGCTCTGATGTGCAGTGAAGAGATTCGAATGTATTTTAGACGTTTCCTCTTTGAGAAAATGAGTTCAAAATTTAATAGATGGTAATCAATTTTGGCTTCAAGACAACATTCCAAAATTGTATATCTGGTCCTTTGGGTCATCGTGTTCAGGTATTCAGGCGACAAGTAGACAGATTAAGTCCGAAACTGTATTGTGTAAAGATACATTATTAAAATGTACTCGTTTATAGCATTGGTGAATTAACTGATTCATAAGCACACAGATAAATAGAGAATTAATCTGAAACGAATTATTTAAAAATTTGTTGCAGAGTTAAGCTATACGTGTCATTAAAAATCATATTATAGACAGGTAATAAAAAAACCTATAAACAAAATCATATGTCTAATTTTATCTACTTAGATGGTTGCTTTTTTATTTTCTTGTAAATAAAATATTAAAATTGTCAAAAAAAAATTATTATAAAATTTCCAAATTTTGACGAGTTTTTACGTTCCAGATTTCCAGACTCCGAAAACATATTTTCATAATTATGTCTCTCTTTCTGAATATGATAATTCAAAAACACCTTGAGGTAGACGGATGAAATCCAGCATATAGAATTTAAACTACGTTTGTAGATTTTTGTCAAACTTTGAACGAACTTCCTTGTGAGAGCGTATGTGTATAAGACTGTCTGAATCTAATGAACACATAACAGCAAATAATGTTAAACTGATATAATGTGGCAAATATATTTAACATCTAAAGAGTAAACATGTAACAAATTTGGAAACAAATCCGTTAAGGGATCCTGTACCTTCTCATCCATGTAAACGCGATATCTCAAAAACTATATGATTTAAATAAATAAAGTTCGGTATATGGTCTTGCGTCTACAATCATAGTTTTATACCAAATTCTAGTTTTAATTGGTCTGAAAAGAGATGTCAAAAATACTTGTCCCATTTTCTGGTACCTATGTCAACTACCAGGGCTCCAGGGCTATGTCAACTACCAGGGAAAAATCAAAATCTCGAGTGGAAATTTTTTAATTACATAACTTTCTCTTTATATACGAGAAAATTAGAAATATTTACATAATTTCGATCATAGATCAACCGACTGGAGATAGATCTAGAGATCAACCAACTGGAGATAGATCTGGAGATCAACCAACTGTTTCTTCAACGAAGGAATAGGCAGAACACTATGGACGATGTTTTATTCAGAGGATAAGAATATATTAAAATTCAAACTTGAGAATTTTCTATTCATACGAAAATAATTAAATAGTTTCCCAGAAAGAAATAACATGCATTTAATTTCTTTATTCTTCTTTTAATATTGCATTCTTTACAACGTAGCAAAAGAATCCTTCCAGAATTTTAATGGGCACAATTTGGAACGTTATCTTTTTCCTTTTTTTATTTAGTATTTATCTTAATCGCATGAGGAAGAATATCGAGCATACATTTTTGTAAATTATCTCCTATTTGTGTTTTTTAATCATACAATGTAGAAAATCAAGTATGCAACTTGGAGCATTATCTTCTTCTTGGGATTGTCTTAAAATTATGATGAAGAATATAGAGCATACATTTTGGTGAATTATGTCTTCTTTATGTTTGGTTAGATCGTATGAAGAAGAAATCGAGTATGCAATTTGGTATATCTTTTTTTTTGTATTTATTTTACTCGTATGATGAAAAAAAGATCGAGTATACATTTTGGTAACTTATCTCTTCTTTATATTTGGCTTAAACTTATAATGTAGAATATCGAATATACAAGTTGGAACATTATCTCTCTCACAAACCAAAGTAGCCTTAAATCTGGCTCTTATTTATGGTTTGAGTGTAAAGATCATATACTAAATTTTATGCATCGAGCTTCAGTATTAAGAAAAATAGATGCTTGACAAATTGTCAAATCTGTGATATATTACTTCAAAATCTGATGTAAATCTTCATTTCTAATGATAAAGCTGCTTGTTGAAATTCATCTATCAAGTTTGATGTATATTTTATTTATAATATATACATGAATTTTCTTTGAAAAATTTCGCCCAAAAATTTATACATAGTACATATTTTTCTGTTTTTCAGTTATACGTCGTTGCATTAAAATCCCGATTGTTTCATAACCTTTGTAATAGTAAAATATTTTGTTTATACAACACTAAGGACACAAACTTTCGGCTTACGTCACTTGTCCAGTTCGTTCCGAGATATCTTAAGAAAAGTATCGGAATTCTGATAGAAAAATCCTGACTCCGGAATTATTAATATGGAAAAATGGAAGATACATGCTTATTTAAGCGACCGCTAGTCCAAGCTCTGATCTATGATTCTAATTTAAGTAATGATGGAGTTTTTTAACTATTAATAATCAAATTAAAAGAATGAAGAAGATGGGTTTCATCCATTAATTTCAATTGAAGAAGCCTTTTGCGTTCCATTTCAAACTTCGAACTTAATTTAATTGTCAAAAAATTCTCGAAAATCATTGAGTGAAATTAATGATTTATAACACCGTCTACAGTGTGAGCACAAATGATGGACCCGATTTTAAAAATTAATATTTTCGAAACTACTGCACATATTACAATAAGTGATACATGAATTTAAAGAGAAATATACCAAGTTTTTTCAGTTAGAAATGTTCGATGTGTGACCCTCTTGTTACACGGCATACGTGCAATCTGTAATCCAGTTCGTTACAAACATTTTGAAGAATTTTATTTTTTGTGTTATCTCTGACATGACCCCACAAAAAGAAATCATTGGGACAAGACATCTTTTTTGTACCACCAATGCCGAAAACATTGCCAGAACTTAAAGAATTACGCCTTTGTGCAGCATTCAGAACCACTGACAGAGTGATGCTACAAAATGTCTGGAACGAACTGGATTACAGATTGGACGTATGCCGTGTAACAAGAGGGTCACACATCGGGCATTTGTAACTGAAAATAGTTTGGTATATTTCTCTTTAAATTCATGTATCCTTTATTGTAATATGTGCAGTAGTTTCCAAAATATTAATTTTTAAAATCGGGTCCATAATTCGTACTCACCCTGTATTTAAAATCAGCGTATTAGGTAACGATAAAATATTTTTTAATCAAATATCTATCTATGTGCAGATGAATGGTATTGTTGTGTTCGTGCGTCAACAAAAATAAAATGCAGACAAACTTACTATAAAATTACATCTTATTACATTATAGATAATATTATCAAATTTACATCAACTTATTTTCATTCAAAATTCTAGTATCGTTTTTAAGCAACAACATAACAGTTCCAAAAAAATATCACTGTTGCCAATCTGAATTTCACAACTATTTACAAAATAAAATTAATAATTATTTAAATAATCGTTTGCTACTTTTAAATAAAATATTTACTATTTATGTCGCAACAGTATAATATAAGAAATTTCTCATTAATATTCAAAATATGAAATAAAAATAAGGTTTCCCTATTTTATTATAAATTTTTAACTACTTTTTATAAAACTATATGGTAATATAATACCAAAACCTTAAAAAATTAAAATTATTACTTTAAATGAGTTTTAATTAATAGCTTTAAATATTTAACAATCAAAAGTTGCTTTATTAAAATTCCGACCATGCATCTTTGCATTCAAATGTCTCTTCACATCTGTTTGCTTTCTGAAGACTTAAAAACAGTGCTTTACTATATATCTACAATTTTGTTATAAAGGTGACATATTTAAACCAAATTCAGTTATTTCGGTGCATTTTTGAATTATCAAGTTCAAGCATAATTCCGAAGAAAAAAATATATTTTTCGAATGTTCTCATGAAAGAAACCGAGAAAGTGTAAGTTCGAGTCAAGATTTATCAAAACTTTGAGCTCGAATTGTTTAACAATTACAGCACCTTGTATTTCTATCTTTTATATATGAGAAAATAAAAGGATACGAAACCTTAAAGGTATAAAACCTTAAAATCAACTGTCCCTTTTGTACGCTTGTTAAAAGTCTTATAATACCAATGCAATAAATGCATCAGCGCCTTGAATTTTTAATTAAAAATTGTGAAAAATGAATCATGAGGAATTCATACTTATTTTTTCATAAAACACCCAAAATCGGTTATTCGCACAAAATTAATCTAATTGTTCTTCTCGCAACATTCGCACACATTCTCAAATAATGAAATCGCATGCATATTTGTGCATTATGTTATGCAATCAAATGTGTTTAACTAAAAAAGCACTCTCAAAAGTATTGAATATGATATAATCTTTTCCAATTCTGGTTAGTTCAAATAACAACGAAAGGTCGAAAACAATATAGGCGTTAAAGAAATCGGGAAATCTTTCTGTCACTTGCTTATCCGTGTATGTTTGGATTGAAAGGACAGTTGAAACGAATTCCTTCTTTCATAAAAAAATTATGTTCCTATTTCTTTCAATATTTGTGGGTTTTTTTTGCATTTTGCTATATTTATGCAAAACTCATATTAATCCATAAAAATACATAAAATTTTAATGAAATTACTGGATATAGCGAAGTTTCACAACTAACTGACCATAGATGGTAAAATTGTTAAAATATTAACGTTCAAAAGTCAAGATTAAAGAAAACTTTAAAAATTATTTTTAAAAACTACTTTTATTTTGAAACATTTTAAAAAAATTAAGCAGTTTAACTCATTAAAAAAATATGACTATCTTTTAGACAAAATTTTTGCCAAATCAATTCAAGTCCATATTCAAGTATTTAAGCAGAATCTTGCCCACAGAATTTAACTATGAATTTAATTCATTAATTTTGTTTTTTAAAGACTTGTTTTAAATGTTTCAAAAAAACAGGTGACATCTAACAGACTATAAATGATAAAGGAGAAAATATTTGCTTCTTTACTCTAATCTTGACCTTCTGATTTCCATCAAAAACTATCAACATGTATTTATTTTACATTTTTAGTTGCTATCGAAAACTATTAATATGAATTTATTTTGCATTGTTAGTTATGTTAAAAAAAATTCTTTTTCATTAAATTTGAAGTCAAAATCATTTAAATTTAAAATCAATAAAAAAAGGATAAAAACGGATAGTTAAGTTGAAAAACTGAAAGTTAAGAATTTATTAAGCATAGAATTATATCCAGCAAGTAAAATGTATCTGTTAATATCGTTTGAAAAATTTTTTAACAAAAGTTAAACTAATTTTCTTAATATATAAAATTAAGTCATAAATAATTTTATAACTTAAATTTCTAAAATAAAATAAATCACTAAGGAAATTTTAAAAACAAAATTGCAAATGATATTTTAAGCTCGAAAATGAACTTGATGCTAATATTTTAAAAAATTGCAATTACAGAAAGAATGCATAGCAACTATCCTGAAAGAAATTTTGTAAAAATACAGATTTTTAATACAGCATGGATTTATTAAACGTAGATCTAAAACTCATTAGATAATATGGGCTTGAATTTCTATAATTATAAAATGAAAACGGTTTATGAAAAAGAAAAAAAAAGCTGAAAAGCTATTTATTAGAAAAGATTTATTTTCTTTTTAATTTCTTTAATTTTTAATTACTTTTAATTTAAATCAAGCTAAAAATAACAATGCAGAATTTATGACAAAGCAAATTTATTAAATCACATTTTGGTATTCTTGGAAAAAAAAAATTGTTCTTCATTTTTTTCTAAAATTCCAAAATAAAAACGATTTGGAATGACGAAAACCAAATAAATTCTATTAAGAAAAAAATCGATTTGTTTTAAATTTATTCCTAATTTAAATGAAGTAAAAATAAAATAATCCTTACCATTATGAAATAGCGCCACTCCTTGAAGGATGACCATAACCCAGCCTAACCCGCAATCGGCCCACATCGCCTCTTCGGCTAGAAAACTTTCAGCGACATCAATGCATAAAAACACGGTAAACAAACAGCAGGAAAGTTTTTCGGTTCTAGATCTGGCTGCGGAGAAGGAGCAGACGACTTTTTAGTCACGTAAAGATGAATTACTCGGCGTTAAAACTGAATTTCTCCCTGTGTTGGTACATTTCATATCCACATCTCAAGACGGTAATAGCCGTTTTGAGTATCTGAGAAAAAGTTTATGGGCGGTGTGAGCAGAACACTTCGCTTCACGCTCATTGGTTCGCGATGAATTCGTTTCGATTACGCAAGCGTAGATGGATGTCCTGTCCCACGTGCAGAAAATGATCTCTTAAAAGCGGTATATTCTTCGCAATGCTCCCGGAGAAAGAATTCTGAATGAATTTTGTTCGGAATTCGAAAAATTGTGTGAGTTATTTTTTTTATTTCTTTTCTTTTACCACAAATAAAGCTTCAAAGCAAACTGGAATATTTAAGATTATTTATTTTGATTATTTTTTCTCCTCTTATTTTAATGGCATTTACTATCAATATAATTCGAAATAATGCATTTTTTATTTATGGTGTTATTTTAATGTGAAAATCGCACGTATTTAATGAATGCAAGCAGCAAAAATTTATAATATCAAACCTATATTTGCGTAGCCAATTTAATTTTCAAAATTCAGAATCATCCGATATTTTATAAATAATACTATGACCTTTGACTCTATGAAAGATGAAACGTCTTATTTTGAAATTTTTACTAAAGAATTCTTATTTTTCTTAATTTGCATGCTTCAATGTACGTTTTATGCGTAACTAATTTAATGCACTTTAGAGAAAATTAAAATAACATATATTCAAATAATTGAATAAAATATTTGTATACATAAAAACATAATCGCAACAACATTTAAAAAACAATAATTTCATAATAAAATACCAAATTATTAATTTTGACCCCTAATGTAAAAAAATAATTTTACGAATATGGAAATCAAAAGAAGATAAATAATTAAAATTTTAAATTCCAAAAAAGAATTTTCGAAATTCTTCTGTTTATCGAAATACAAATATATACCTAATAAAAAGGTGTTCACTCTAATTATAACTCAGTAGCTAATTTCTTAGGCAGTGGACACCGCCATATAGGTCTAAAAAAAGTTTTCGATAACGTAAAGCATGTATTTTATTTGTTTGAATAAAGAATACAGTGGCTCCCAAAAGTGTTCTTACACCAACAAGAATCAATTAAAAACCTCATTATTTACTATTATGTATTCTTATTTTTACATGAAATTTTTTTCATAGCATATTTTTACAGTTCTTAATAAAGCAGTGAAGAATAAATTTTAATTACGATGCAAATTATTTTTTTAAAAATGACAATAAATAAAATTGCACAAAAATAGGACACAAAAGTGATCATACACTTAAAAAAAACATCACTAAATATGAAATTTTCTAAATTTTTATAAATGTTTAGTATTTAGTAAGATATCCATTCTTTATAATAGCTTTTAAACGTTTGGGCATAACGGTCAGTTACTTCTGCACCGATCTTGTTCCATTCTTCGATCATTACTGCTTTCAGTTGAATTTTCGATTTAATGGCGTGACTTCTTATTCACATCTCTAATTCTTTCCAAATATGTTCTATAGGCTTTAAATACGGTGATTGAGCTGGTGTTTTAAGGGTTTGAGGGCAATGATAGAGGCAAAAAAGACGAACATTCATGGCCGTGTGCTTAGGATCGTTGTCTTGGTAATACACAAAGTTGTTTAAAATGCCCAATTTTTGTGCTGAGACTTTTAAATTATTATTGAGAATATTTATATAAAATCTATGATCCATTATACCATCAATGAATACTAAATTGCCTACTCCAGCCGCTGACATCCACCCCCAAGCCATGACACCTCCACCGCCATGTTTTACTGTTCCAACTAAATTCTTGGGATTAAGTTCTTTGGTTTTTTTTTCTCCATACAATGATTCTCCCATCCGACCCAAAGATGTTAAACTTACTTTCATCTGCAAATAAGACACGATTCCAATAGCTCTCTGGCTGGTTTATCATAGATTTGGCAAATTTAAGCCTAGCAATTCTGTTCTTCTGATTTACAAAGAATTTTCTTCGTGCAGAGCGGCCATGTATACCAGCATTCCGAAGAATTCTACGAATAGTTTCACAGGAAGCAGAAGTTCCATTTGATTCATTATATTGTGAAGTAAACTTTATTGTACTCAGACTTGGATTTTTTAGAAATTTACTCACAATATTTCTTTGATATCTAGCTGACAGAATTTGAGGGCGACCATTACGAGGTTTGTTTGCAATCCTTTTTCCCTTTCTGTAACGTTTTATTATGCCTTGCACAGTTGAATGAGGTAGATTAGTTATAGTTGCAATGCCTCTAATTTATTTTCCAGCTTTAAAATGAAATATAATTAATTTTCGTACGTCTAAACTCGTTTCTTTACGAATGCGCGACATATCTAAGAATAAAGTAAATAGACTAAATAATTGTGATATTAAATACTGAAATCAAACGATTTTAGTGTAATTTTTAATTAGAAGAAAAATAAGCCGCAAAAGATATTTTTATGATGAATTTAAATAAATAATGTTTGGATGTACGAAGACTTTTGTGTTCTAATTTTGTGACATTTTTTATTTATTTATTTTTTAGAACAATACTACTTGATTTTTTTATAAAAATATTTGTTCAGTTTTATTAAGAACTATTTAAAGATGTTAATTAAAAAAACCAACTAATAAAAGGCTTTATTAAGAAGTATAGAACACAATTTCTGCAAATTTCTTTAGTGTACGAACACTTTTGGGAGCCACTGTATATGTCTGATAAAATTACGAAATGTAAATTTTTATACATTCTCCCGGTACTATTACACCATACATAGTAAGTCGGTACATACATGGTAAAATATTTTTGGCCCACTAATATTTTAAACTTAAGAAATTCCATTCTGTAATGAAAATTGACCGAGTTATGAAGATTTAAATTTCAGTATTTCATTTCGATGAACAGCCACCTCTAGGAAACGCAATATGTTGACAGGGTGATCTTTTTGAGCCAATCATTTAAATGACGTGGAAAATGACGATATTCCATGGCTCATAACTTAATCCAGTTCAGTCTGAGAAGACTAGAGCTTTTTGTCTTATTATTAATATGTTAGTAAATGATGAATGTTTCATTAAATTTGATTAAAGAAGATATAGATATTTAGATGCAATAATTTTTTCAGCAACATATCTATTCATTGAAATAAAATAAAAATGTAATCGTTTACGTCAATCTGAACTTTTTTCCACTGAAAATATATACCTATCTTTAATGGTTTAGAAATGAGTTACTGTGCTATGATTAGAATGAAAGCCTTTTATATCAGCCACATGTTTACCTTTTTAATGCTAAATTTAAAAAAAACTAATTATAAGAATCAAATTTATAAGTTTTCTTGATTATAATATCCTAAAAATTATTTCTTCTAATAAGCATTATAATAAATAATTTGCCACAATAATATGAAATTACTGATTTTATGTTCTTTCACTTTATATATAAGCGCTTTTTTCGATTATTCCAATACATTTTGCTCCATTCAATAAAAAGTGTATCATTTTTACTTTGCTTTGAATATCAAAGAATATTAAGAAAATATATATGAAATGTAATAATTTCTTATATAACATTACTCACTCATATATTATTATCATTAATACTGTTGAACTCTAATGATTTATTTTATTAGATATGTCCCTCCTTCAGATAAATTTAATAGCTTTATAAGATACTATGAAAGCATAATCAAATAAATAAGGCGAATATCAAAGCTACAGATGTATACAAAAAACAAATTTTTATTTGAAAATAAGATTCATAAATGATTCGTAAAAAAAACCCTGAAAGATTTAAAATGCCTTATTTTTTTAGAAGAACGAAGGAATACTTTTTTTTTTGTTGTTGTTGTTGTTGTAGTTGTTTGTTTGTTTTCTTTCGAAGTTGCTAAATATCGATTGAAAAATATCGTAAAACAGCATCAACAGTAACATTGATTCCAAATTAAAATAATTTTAAATTAAAGAAAAACATTACAAAATATTTATGATTTATGTAAATAGAAAAGACATTTACGTAATTTTGTTGTAAAAGTAAATGAATATTTCTCTTCGATTCAATTAAATAGATTTAGTAATGCTTTGCTACTGATCATATTGTCGAGAAAAGAAAAATTCGTGCACCTTTAGCTGAAAAATGCTTTTTCCCAGCCTGAGAAGTAAATTGAAGAAGTAGCCACTTTTACAGTTAAGTTGGTTTTAAAATCTCACTCTAATTTTCTACTACAAATGAGAATTGCCAATTCAAGCACTTTTAAATCCAATTTTTTAGGAAATCGATATTTTTTCTTATGTCTCTTGAATTTCTTCTTTGAATGATATAAAATATCATCGATTATTTAAATTTATTTTTGTCCTTTCTAAGTCAAAACTAAAAATTGTGCAAAATTATTTTTCTTTTTGAATTCTTTACTTTAATTTACGGTCACGCCATGTGTCTTCAGTCATTGGAAGTGATTTTTTAAAGCTTTTATTTCATTAGAGTATTCAATAAAAAAATTATAACATTTTTTAAAAACCTCGAAAGCGTTTAGTGGAATTTATACCTTTTTTGTTTATACATACACACACACACACACACACACACACACACACACACACACACACACACACACACAC
>JAPMOR010065943.1:0-19702 GCA_026543865.1 Argiope aurantia
CAAGTTTACGAGCTTCGGAGTAAGAAATTTGTTTTTTAATTTTTGTACTAATTATTTCCTTTTCTAGCTGCCATGCTGGACAGTTTCGAGAAAAGGAAGTATGTGTACCTTGACAATTAAAGCATTTCTCCCTAGATGTGCATTCCGAACTGTCGTGACCTACTTCTGCACAGCGGGCGCAAGTTAGTGTCCCTCGGCAAGAAGTTCTTGAATGTCCGAACCGTTGACACTTAAAACAACGAAGCGGATTCGGTATATATGGTCGAACCAACAGGCGCATGTACCCTGCCTTAATGTACTCAGGTAATTTGTTGAAGCTAAAGGTAAGAACCAGATGTTTGGTATTTAGGAGCTGGCCAACTCTCCGTACAGATATACGCCGTACATGCCTAACCCCTTGTCCTTGCAACTCTTTAGTTATTTCATCTATCGGTACATTGAATAGCTCCCCACAGGAAATGACACCTTTGGAGGAATTCAGTGAAGAATGTGGAGAAACAACAACTGGTATATTTTCCAATGATTTTAATTTCATAATTTGTGCAGACTGTTTACGCGATTGTACTTCGACCAGCAAATCGCCAGATCGAAGTTTTTTAGTACTTTTAACTTCACCAATATTGTCAGTTATGCCTCTTTCAACAAGAAACGGAGAGACAGAATGAAATGTATCATTAGTAACATATGATCTTTTGATAATGAAAAAGGTTTGAAAATTAGGTACTGTTGTAAAGGTAGAAACATTTTGTTGCCCACTGAAGGGAGCTTTGTTTTTTTTACCCATGCACAAAAGGTCATGAGATTCGGGTCCCGACGGCACCGCCCACCACCGAGCCCTACAAGGGATGGCAGTTACCGGCTCTGAGAACTCCAGCCTCGGCACTTACCATGGTGCTAGTCAAGACCTATACGCTCAGAGCCACCTCCAGGAACGTTGACCACCCTTAACGCCAAGCCCCAGAGAATGGCCCTTTCGCTTGATCCCTAGCAAACTAACCAAATTGTTAGGTTACCAGCCGAATTGATGCACTGGGGACCACAGTGTACCACCCGTCTAAAGGGTTGCCACGCACGGCCAACACGTGGGGTTTTTGGCTGTCCACGAGAAGCAAGAAGCAAACAGAGCGGCGACCGCTTCTCATGGAGAGCTCCTTCGCTTGCCGTCGAGGGATGGAAGGATCAAGCAAAAAGCAGAAGGCGTAGAGGAGAGTAAGCATGAAGGGAGTAAAGATCCCTGGGTACCTCGGGATTGGGACACCCGTACTCACCTATAGTAGGTGAGCCCCTGAGGGGGTGAGCGTACTCAAAACACGTGCGGAAGGCGCGCGCAGCTCAACACTACAATAAAAGGAAGGACGGAAACGCAATTCAAGACATTCGCTGCAAGTGCACGTGAGTTAATTCGTGAAATATGGCTAGCAGAAATCACCTGGAAGATTTTACACTTGGAAGAATGATCGGAAAGCTGGAGGAGGGGCGTAGTGTGACCAGTGTAGCTGAAGAGTTCGGAATCAACAAAAGTGTCGTTTCGCGCGCTTGGAAAGCCTTCCAAACCACAGGTACAGCTGTGAGAAAGGTTGGTGGTGGCCGCCCCAGGAAAACAACTGCAGTGGATGACCGACATATCGTCCTGCAGGCGAAAAGAATCCGAAACCAGTCAGCAAGCGCCATTGCTCAGCAACTGTGTGCAGCAACGGGGCGACAAGTGTCGCGTTTTACTGTGTCCAGACGCCTCCACAAAGGTGGCCTATTCGCCCGCCGTCCTGAACGCTGCATCTCTTTGACAGTTTCCCACCGGCGGCACCGTTTAGAGTGGTGCAGGGAGTACAAAAAATGGACATCTCATCAATGGAGTCGTGTCCTCTTTACAGATGAGAGTCGTTTTAGTGCCACAAGCGATTCCCAACGCCAGTTGATTTGGAGAGAGGTCGGGATACGGTTTCATCCCAGTAACATCACGGAAAGAGACCGTTTCGGTGGTCCTGGAGTTGTCATCTGGGGAGGCATTATGATGAACGGGCGGACTGAGCTCTACGTTTTCGACAGAGGTCCTGTAACTGGAGATCGCTATTGTCAGGAGGTGATCCTTCCCCATGTGCGTCTGTTCCGAGGTGCTATTGGATCAGACTTCGTTTTTATGGATGACAATGCACGGCCACACAGGACTCATGCTGTTGATTAGCTCCTGGAAAGTGAAGATATCACTCGAATGGATTGGCCGGCGTGCTCCCCTGATTTAAATCCGATAGAACATGTGTGGGATGCTTTGGGGAGACGCCTTGTGGCACGATTACATCCTCCTGGGAACACCCGACAACTTAAACAGATGCTGATTGAGGAATGGGCACTCTTACCTCAAGAACTGTTGGACATTGGACAATCTGGTGCTGAGTATGGGGAGACGGTGCGAAGCAACCATCGCAGTAAGGGGAGGGCATATCCATTGCAGTAAGGGGAACATCTGCTTGCTGTTCTTTCTCTTGGACAAAAAAAATCATGTGTAACGATACTATGAGTTCAATAAAGCCTTTTTTTGTTTGATTCCATACTGTATGCATTGTATTCATTTCTGTGCAACTATGCTTTCGTCATTCTTTCAGAACAAAATGCTGTATCTCATTTCTGAATTTCATGTCCCTCAGATGATTTCTCTTGAAGTTATGGCAAAAAACATACCTATTGCTTAAGTTTTGCACACCAGTGTAATTACTTATGCAAATTTAATCTTACTCGTTCTCATTTTTACATGTGGTATCATGCAAAATTGTGTGTTATTTTTACGGATAAAACGACGCCATTTTCCGAAACAAGCAATGTGCATTCTCCCATCATGAGAAACGAAATATGACCGCAGCATTTCAGATGTAAATCCAGCAAACCTCGGCTGGGTTGCGGTGGTCTGGTGGTAAAGTCTCGGCTCGTAAGCCGTAAGGTTTCCGATTCGAGACCCGCTTTCACAGATAGTTTGGTTTTTTTCTGGCGCAAAAGCCATTTTTGGCCATGCTGCGACAAGAAAATGGTAAGAAGACAGGGCAGACAATAAAAGCACACATTTTAAAATATAAATCGTAAGGTATTCAAATACAAATGAAGAAAATAAATGTGTAAGTGTGTTAATAATTCTAAATGAAACACTAATGGGATAAAAACGCTACAATGAAACGATGTAAACCGATTCCACTGAAGAACCGTCGTGCAAGGGGGTCTGTTCCATGTTAAATCCGTCAGGGCCAAACGTCCTCCCAATGGTGTGGAGAGGGGAGTGCCAGTTCAGGTGTCGTCCTCGTTATCTTACCGCTTTCAAAATTACGAAGTTCGTCCCAAGATACCCTTAATGTTATTTTACAACGGGACGTTAATATAGCTAAACTAAACTCGGCTAAAAGAACAATCAATTAAATAGAATCAAAATAGTTTCGAGAGATCGAATACGATTTCCATCTGGAAAGCATAAGACGAAATATTCTCAGATTTGTGAATAACTAGGGATGGTCCCCTTTCATTGCTTTTACATTCTTTTTCCAATATCACACCACTCGTTTTTTCCCCCAAGAGATACTTGAAGAACGAAGTTTATGCTTTAGAAGTTCGCAGGGTCGATGAATTTAAAAAGCGGGAGTGGTTGGTCTCTGCAAAACTTTGTAGTGTACTCTCTAATAAAGATAAATTTGACTGGTTTTTTTTCTAACCAATTGAAGTCAAAATTCGGTAAAGAGCTAGAATTATAGACGCAAAATCACATACCCAATTTCATACGTAAAATCTATTGCGTTTATGGTATTTGGTATTTGGGGGATTTTTTGGCGCAAGAGGCATAAATGGCTAAACTGCGCCATGCATATGGTCAAAAATTAAAATGAAAGGCATCAAATTCCAAAAGATCAACAGTAGTTTCTAAAATGTGCGCTAAAAGCAGGGTAATATTGGCAGAATTGTTTAAAGATTTGCAATGCAAGCAAACTATTGCGTTTCTGATTTTACGTGTTTACATGCTTTTGAAAGTATATATCGGCAGACGTTCAAACCTTTGTCGGATTTGGTTCAAAATTCGGTAGTCGTCTGCAACGTAGATGTTAAATCGATGTATCGAATTTTCTCTGTCTAGCTCTCTTCGTTCTGTAATGGTTGTGCTAAGTTTTATTCGATTCGATTGACTTTCGAACAGATTTTGCACAAAATTCGATTGAATTCTACACAGTTGTTGCAAAGACCATATGCCAAATTTCACCGACCTAGATCCAATTATTTTTGTCACAGACAGACAGACATAATATGATTTTTGAACTCTGGTAGGTCTAAAATATGGAGATTCGTCAAAATCTCGAATTCTAAGTTTTTGACGATGACAGTAGCTTCTCTATGCTTCGTACACGAGAAAATAAGAATCGCGCCAACGCAGAATCAGTTACTTTGACTCAACAAATATTTAACAGCGTCTGGAGAGGATCCGATAACAGACGATATTTGCTAAGCAACGAATGGCGCTTATATTTAGGGATATTAATATATATATATATATTTGATTTTTTAAATAAAATCCAATAATCCTTTTCCCGTAGCCATTTTCTGCATTATTTACAAAAGAATCTTTATCAAATTAATAATTCATGGACACCTTATATTATAATGTACGATTAAACATTTCTAAAAAAATGAAATAATTTTATACCTAGGCATAAAGTGATTTTAATTATAAACATATGATTAACCGCAAAAATGTAGAGTATACTTGATAGCAAGACTACAATGGATTTATTTACAAACGAGTTTCAAAGTAGATCACCATGTTTATTAGATTATAAAGAACTAGCATCTTTTGTAAAAAGCCAATTGGCATAATTGAACGAAAATGAAATTTGTGAAAGTGAATCTAATTGAGTATTGTTAACTCGATTATTGTTAACTCGATTATTGTTTGATTGTAGGCGACGCGTGATTCTGCTAAAAAAGAACTCTGAAGAAACATCGATGCGGATGATCCTTTTATTGGCCATTTCATCCACGATAACAAAAGATTTGCATAAAGAAACCGGAAACTGTTAATGACACTGAGAAAACGCTAGCAAGCAGAGAAAACTGTGCTTCATCTCGCTGGAACAAAGAAGAACCTTGTGGGGATGATGGTCCATTGTAAATGCAAACAAAACGGGGAACCTCTTCTTCACCAGAGGTCAGACAAAGGTCAGGTGTGGATAAAAGCGTTCCGCCCGCGTGAGATATCGAGGTCTGGAATACCAGAGCGCAAATCGTCATGATCTCGGGTGTTTTTCTTCCATTGAAAATCAGTCACGATTTCTTTTTGATAAAAACCAAGATCAGATCATCTTTGTATCTTTTAAAGTTGAAAAGAAATAAGCTGATGAAAAAAAAAATATCTGGGTCAAGTATGTTAAACTCGAAGGAAAAATTGAAACAAATAAGCATGTTGTAAATAAGAAATTCGCAACCTTTCAGAGTATACCCCCTTAAGGAGATTAAAAAGCAGAGAAAATAAATAATAATAATAACGGGAGAAGAGCAAAATACTAAGTTTGAGTTTGAAGTTTATGCACAAGCCAGATTTGGTCATACTGCGCCAAACATACGGTAAAAGATACAGTGTCTCACAAAAGTGATGGGACACTTGTGCTTTACAAAAGGAAACTGTAATAAAATAAATAAACATGCACAAAAATTGTTTGGGTGTGTTTCATATTTAAATTTAGTAACAATTATTACATAACATACATTTTGTCAAAATATTAAAATATTAATTTAATAAAAATACAATTGTTTACAACGGAGCAAAAAATGGCTCACATAAGTGATGGGACACTTACTTTTCCATCAAATATTTATCAAAAAATTTTACTTTTTAAAAGGTTTTAATATTTTGTTGGATTTCCTTTTACTTTTAAAACAAGATTTAATCTTCTTGGGATGGATTCGACTAATTTTATTTGTGATTTCTGGAGTGATTTTACCCCATTCTTCTTGAAGCACCTATTTTAATTGTTGTTTTGAAGAAATGGCGTGTTTCCGAATTCTTGATTCCATTCTTGCCAAATATTCTTTATGGGATTTAAGTCTGGTTGGTTGGTTGGTTGGTTTTGTATGGTTTATTGGCGCAAGAGCCACACTTGACTATACTGCGCCAATCATGTGGTAACATAAGGAAAGGTTTGAAAGCACATTTATTTTTTATGAAGTTCACATATGAAGATAAAGCAGCCTAAAATATGATAAAAGATTCTATAATTTGAAAATAAAAGATAGTTTTAACGAACATTTTATGATTAATCGAAATTTAAAAAACTTATGCAAAGTCGAAACCAAATGTTAAAATACGAAATAGGAAAATAATGCTAAATACAAGTATAGAGACCAATCGCTCTTAAGAATTTAAAAATATTTGGGTGGTGTATTTCACCCACCAAGTCTTGTAAAGTCAAGGAAGACGAGGTAAAAAAAAGAACACGATAAGAACTGAAAACAGGACAGTCAATTAAAATATGGTGAATAGTAAAATTTACTCGGCATCTGTTGCATGTAGGCGCATTTTCGCCAAATATTAAATGTTTGTGGGTGAAACGAGTGTGTCCTATACGGAGACGGGTCAATTTAACATCCATCTCACGTATAGGATGTACAGGCCACAAAATAATGTCAGTTTTCACAGAATGTAACTTATTTTGGATCTGCAGATTCCATGACTTTTGCCATTTAGAACAGATGTGGCGAGAGATGGACGTTTTAATATTATGAAAGGGAAGTCCAAAGCTCAAAAATGACGTTGCAGATTTTGCAGCTGAATCTGCTTTTTCATTTCCATGAATGCCTACGTGACTCGGAACCCAACAGAAAATAAACTGAAAGCCTTCATTTTTTAAAAGACGTAAAGTGAATAAAATTCTAATAGCAATCGGATGCATCCGATTGTGGTAGTGTGAAAGGGTCTCTAAAGCACTCATGCTATCGGTATAAATGGCAAATTTACGCTGCGTGGAGGTTGAAATTTTTTGAAGTGCAAAGAAGATAGCCACCAACTCAGCAGTAAACACGGAACAACAGTTGTGTAGACGGTGGCTCAGTGTATCAGAAGGAAGAATTATGCCGCAACCAACATAATCTTCCGATTTCGAGCCGTCCGTGAAAATTGGCACAAAAGATGAATACCGATAACGATGTAGTAGAAAAAACTGTTGGAAAACAATATGAGAGGTTGAAGATTTATCAAATTCTCTGAAAGGATTCAAATAGGAAAATTGAGGAATATCCTAGGGTGGGAAACTAAACGAGTCAACAGCTTTAACATGAACTGTGTCAAGATCCGAATCATGCAAGAGTATTTTGGTTCTATCACAAAATGGTAGAATATGAAAAGGACGGGCATTATAAAGACGGCGAAGGCCAATTGGTAGAGATATTTCTCTTAATGGGTGCTTTAGAAGGGATTGTGTTCTGAAATAAAACGTAGCGGACAATTTCTGACGTCTTAAACAAAGTGGTAGCTGATGGCAAATAACGTAGAGACTTTCTATTGGAGAAGTGCGGAACGCACCAGAGCAAATGCGCAAAGCGGAATGATGGACGGTATCCTGTCGCCGCAAAACAGTTGAACGGGCGGAGCCATATACCATGCAACCATAATCGATTCGAGAAAGAATTATTGTCTGATAAATACGAAGAAGAGAGGTTCGATCGGCCCCGCAAGATGTTCTGGAGAGTACTTTTAAAATATTCAATAATTTCTCACACTTCTTCCGTAGGTGTAAGATGTGTGGAAGAAAGGTCAGTTTCCGATCGAAAATCACTCCCAGAAAACGTATTTCATTCACAACAGGAATTGGAACATTCTGTATTTGAATGTTAGGATCCTGGTGATAGTTCCGTTTGCGACAGAAATGCACACAGCGACTCTTCTCTGGCGAAATAGTGTGTCCATTGTTCTTGCACCAAGCCACCAATTTGTCCACAGCATTTTGCAATAATTGCTCTACTACATTCATATCACTACCCTGGCATGAGATCTGCAGATCGTCAACATAATGGGTTCCATTAACGGATGAAGGCAAATGATTCAAAATTTGACTGAGATGAACAATAAAAAGTGTAACAATGAGGACACTTCCTTGGGGAACTCCCTCAGCTTGAATAAAATGATTTGAATAAATGTTCCCTACACGAACTCGAAATGTTCGATGAGATAAAAAGTTCTGTAAAAATATGGGTAAATTTCCCCTAAAACCAAAGTTAAAAAGTGTTGAAAGTATGCCAAAGCGCCAAGCACGGTCATAGGCTTTTTCAATGTCGAAGAATAAGGAGACAAGGTGATTCCTCCTGACAAATGCATTGCGGATTTGTGTTTCCAGTAATACGAGATTGTCGAAGGTAGATCGACCTCTACGGAAACCACTCTGCAATGGAGATATACATCCTTGTTTCTCCAGTTCATACATCAAGCGAGCATTGACCATGCGCTCGAAGGTCTTACAAAGACAACTTGTCAGAGCAATTGGCCTATAGTTCAGAGGATTCGATGGTTCTCTACCAGGTTTTAAGATCGGAATCACAATAGCTTCGCACCACTTTGTTGGGTATTTTTGCTCCGTCCATATTCTGTTATATAGAAACAGTAGATTGGAAAGTGAAGTTTTTTTCAGATGACGAAGCATGTTATACGTGATTCCATCTGGACCGGGACTGGTATCATGGGCATTAGATAACGCTGCTTCCAGTTCATGCATTCTAAATTCACAGTTGTATGAAAAAGTACTTTGGTCATTAAAACGCAAAGGCATCTGTTCCGCGAGATTCTTGATTGCCAGAAACCCGGGACTATATGAATCTATTGCGGAAACTTGTGCAAATGCTTGACCCAGAATATTGGCTACGTCTAATGGGGCGGAATGTATTTCATTTCCGGTATTTAACACAGGAATGGAAGATTCACTATATATCCCACTAGCAGCCTTTACTTTTCTCCACAAAGTCTTACTGGAAGTATTGGATGTTATTGAGGAAACAAATGATATCCACGATTCTCTCTGACTGCGGCGGCGAATACGACGAGAAAGCGCTTTGGATTTCTTAAAAGCGACCAAGTTCTCTGTTGTCGGGTACCTTCTAAATATATTCCACATCTTCTTTTGTTTCTTATGACTGTCGCGGCAGGCTTCATTCCACCACGGTCTGCGATATTTTCTTAGACGTGGGGAAGATTTCGGTATAGTATTATTAGCGGCGTTTATAATGGTTTCAAGGACACATTGAACAGCTTCCGAGATGTCTGATGTAGTGACCATAGTTTGAGTGATATCTGCCAACAGTGCGAATTCATCCCAATGTGCTCGCTGGAATATGAAACGAGGTTGGTGCAGAGTCGCACCATCCCCTTCAGTATGCGAGACAATAACGGGAAAGTGATCACTGCCGTAAAGATCATTACTAACTGTTAAAGTGAAGAATGGTAGCAGTTCAGGTGTACAAATGGCCAGATAAAGACTGTGGAAGCTACGAGTAGGTTCGTGGAAGTAGGTTTTCTCTTCACCATTCAGCAGGCAGAGACAGTTATTGGAAATAAACTGCTCAATCTGCCTTCCACGCGAGTTTGTGCTATCTGAACCCCACAAGGTACTGTGCCCATTGAAATCACCGAGTAAGATGAAAGGTGAAGGAAGCTGGTCCACTAAGTTGTCGAGTTCTTGCTGACAGATGACATCATGAGGAGGTAAATAAATGCAGCAGACTGTGGATGGATGGATGGATAGTGGGATTTATTGGCGCAAGAGCCATATTTGACTATACTGCGCCAGTCGTATGGTTAAAATATATAAGGCATTTATATGCAAGATTCTGTATAGTTAAAAACTGATTAAAAAATTACAAGGACATATCTCCAAACATTGTAAAAATTGGCAACAAATTGAGATTTTAAATAAATTATAAAAACCAATTGCCTTTAAAAATTTAAAAAGGTTTTTGTGAGGACGTTCCCCCACAAGCATTTGCATGTCCACTGTTGAAGCACAGAAAAAACGTAAACGATGATTATCCAAATTAGGACACTCAATTAAAAGATGAAGAACGGTTAAAATCACTTGGCATCTAGAGCAGAAAGGAGCTCGATCACCGAATAAAAGGTGTTTATGAGTATAACGAGTGTGACCAATGCGGAGTCTAGACAACTTGACATCGAGTTCTCGCACTGGTAAACAAGGCCAGGATGAAATGATGGGTTTTATGCCATAAAGTTTGTTATTAATATGATTATTCCATGATTCCTGCCAGAGGGAGTACAGACGGCGTTGAAAAATATTTTTGGCATCACAGAACGGGATGTCTCGCTGTGAAAGCAAAGATGCACTCTTTGCTGCATTATCCGCCAATTCATTACCAGCGATTCCGACATGACTCGGAATCCAGCAAAATAATATCTTAAACTCCCTGTTTTTTAAAGTCCTTAGAAGATCAAGGATTTCCACGGCAACCGGATGAATCTGATTATTCCAGTTGGAAAACATTGTCAATGAACTCATACTGTCAGTATAAATACAAAATTTACGATTAGAAGAGAGTGAAATCCTCTGAAGAGCATAAAAGATGGCTAGTAATTCAGCAGATAAAACAGATAGAGATGAATCTAGACGGTAACTAAATGTGTCGGTATCAAAAACAATACCGCAACCAACATGACCATCTGATTTCGAACCATCCGTAAATATTTTTAAATAATCTGAATACTGACAGCGATGAGAATTAAACAGATTCTGGTATACAATAGGGGCAGTACTCTGCTTCTCGAAACCAGAGAAGGGATTTAAAAAGGAAAACTGAGGAATATTCCAGGGAGGAAAGGAAAATGGATCGGTAGTCTGGATTACCTTATCATGAAGTCCATAATCCCGAAGGAGTAGTTTAACTCTCTCGCAGAATGGAAGTACGTGAGAGCGACGAGCATTATAAAGTCTCCGAAGACTAATCGGAAATATCAAAGAACACACCGGATGCTTCGGAACAGACAGTGCTCGAAGATAATATTGAGCAGATAATTTTACACGCCGTAAACTTAGTGGTAGATGATGGCAGAGAACATACAGACTATTCACAGGCGAGGTGCGGAATGCTCCTAAGCTAATTCTCAAAGCAGAATGATGTATGGTATCAAGTCTACGTAAAACTGTAGGACGAGCAGAGCCATACACCATACTTCCGTAGTCTATACGGGATAAAGTCACTGCTTGATAAATTCTGAGCAAGGAAGTTCGATCTGCTCCCCAAGTGGTTCTGGACAGTACCTTGAGAATATTTAATGACCTGTCACACTTCTTCCGCAAAATGTAGGACATGCGGAAGGAAAGTGAGCTTACGGTCAAATATTATCCCCAAAAACTTTATTTCATTTACCACAGGGATAGTAGCATTACGAATCTGAACTTTGGGATCTAAATGAATACCCCTTTTCCTACAAAAATGGACACATTTACTTTTCTCTGGAGAAATCGTATGTCCATTTTTATTGCACCAATTTACAAGTTTGTTTACTGCAGTCTGCAGTTGTCGCTCTATCATTTGCATATTGCTCCCTTGGCAAGAGATCTGTAGATCATCCACGTATAATGTGCCTTGAACAGATGGAGGTAAAACATTAATTATTTGGCTAAAATGTACAATAAAAAGAGTAACACTAAGAATGCTACCCTGCGGGACACCTTCAGTTTGAATAAAATCATTTGAATAGACGTTACCCATGCGAACTTTAAACGTTCGACAAGATAAAAAGTTTTTTAAAAATATCGGTAAATTTCCTCTAAAACCATAATTATAAAGCGTTGAGAGTATGCCGTGACGCCACGTACGGTCGTACGCTTTCTCTATATCGAAAAAAATAGATACAAGGTGATCTCTCCTCACAAATGCATTGCGGATTTGCGTTTCCAGAAGGACGAGGTTGTCAACAGTAGACCGTCCTCTACGAAAACCACTCTGTAACGGGGTGATGCATCCTTGTTTCTCTAATTCAAAAATCAGACGAGAATTGACCATACGTTCTAAGGTTTTACAGAGACAGCTCGTCAAAGCTATTGGTCGGTAGTTCAGGGGATTGGATGGTTCTTTGCCAGGTTTTAGGATTGGGATAACAATAGATTCGCGCCATTGTAAAGGGTACTTCTGCTCAGTCCAGATTCTGTTAAATAACAACAGGTTGGAAAGGGAAGTGGTACTCAAATGACGGAGGATATTGTATGTAATCCCATCTGACCCTGGACTGGTGTCATGAGATTTAGATAAGGCCTTTTTGAGTTCAAACATTTTGAATTTACAGTTATATGAAAACTTGCTACGGTCATTAAAATGCAGAGGCAACCGTTCCGCGGGATTCTTACTCGCCAAAAACTCAGCACTATAAGAGTCTATTGCAGAAACCTGTGCGAATGTTTGGCCCAGAATATTGGCTACTTCTAATGGAGAAGAATGTATCCCACTTCCTGTATTTAAAACGGGAATGGAAGATTCACAATAAATACCATTAACAGCCTTTACTTTTTTCCACAACTGTTTGCTGGAGGTTGATGACGTAATAGACGATACAAATTTAATCCAGGAGTCCCTCTGACTCTGACGACGGACGCGACGAGCTAGCGCTTTGGCTCTTTTAAAAGCAACGAGATTTTCAGTTGTCGGGTACCTCCGAAAAATGTTCCATAATTTTTTCTGCTGCTTGTGGCTGTCGCGACAAGCCTCATTCCACCACGGTCTGCGAAATTTTCTGAGACGTGGGGAGGTCTTTGGAATGGTGGCATTTGCGGCGCTAAATATGGCGTCAATAACAAGTCGCATTGCTTCCGTGATATCATAAGTACTAATCATGGTCTCAGTTATATCTGCCAATTGCGTGAAAGTATCCCAGTCTGCCCGCTGGAATAGAAAACGCGGTGGACAGAGAGTCGCACCGCCGCTATCAGCATGGGAGACAATAATAGGAAAATGGTCACTATTATGTAAATCTTTGCTAACTGCAAAGTTCAACACCGGCAAGAGTTCAGGAGAACACATGGCTAGATCAAGGCTATGGAAGCTACGTGTGGGTTCATGGAAATACGTCTTCTCATCATTATTGAGCAAACAGAGACAATTATTAGAAATAAACTGTTCTATCTGTTGCCCACGAGAATTTGTACTATCCGAACCCCACAACGTACTATGGCCGTTAAAGTCGCCAAGTATAATAAATGGAGAAGGGAGTTGGTCCACAAGGTTATCAAGATCTTGTTGACGAATGACATCATGAGGCGGTAAGTAAATGCAGCAGACTGTGACTAAAATTCTTGTGTGAACTTGAACAGCCACAGCCTGCAAAGAAGTGTGTAATAGGAGAGGTGTGCTCGGAAATAAATTCGACGTGAAAATACAAACTCCACCAGAAGGATGAGATGCTGTTTCTGCGTCTTTACGAGCACAGTTATAACCGCGTATTTTGATGGGGATATTAGGTGTCAAGAAAGTCTCCTGAACACCAAAACAGATAGGATGAAAGTTGTTAAGGATGGTCTTAATGTCATTCAATTTGGACCGAAGGCCACGACAATTCCATGAAATGAAGGTACCCATTAAGAAACTTTTGCTTCAAGCGAAGGATTGGGAACAGTGTTGGGAAGTTGCGAAATATCGCAACTCATTTTAAGTTCTTCATCCTCTTCTTCAGATGGATGAAGTGCGATTAGGTCAACATTTTTGGATGTGCCACCAAAAATGGACGTTAAGTCTTTGTGGACTGCACCCTGATTTGCGAGTCCTAAAGCAACCGAATTGCGCAAAGTTGATTTTCTTAGTTTTGCTCTAATTTCCTGTGGAGAAAGGCCACGTTTTGAGAGTTGCAGTTTCAAATGCTTTCCAGATTTTGATTTGTTCATTTTAGGTTTTTCAGGTTTCAATAATTCAATTTCATTGTTTGTGGAATGCTCCGTTTCTGAATCACTTGACTTTTCAAGTGTTTTTGTGTGGGATTTAACACAATTTGGACAAGAACAATTTTCACAAAACTGTTTCTGTACCACAGAAGCATAAGTTAAACCAGGCGTAGGTGTTTGAGCTAGAATTTTACGTCTAGCTTCAGGATAAGTTATGTTTTCTTTGAATTTGAGAGTGGTTATTTGTTTCTCGAATGTCCAACGTTTGCAAAGTCTCGAAAAGGAAGCATGATCTTCACCACAATTGACGCACTTTTCTGGCGCAGTGCACTCCTGGCTTTCATGACCTTTTTCAGCACATCGGGCACAAGGTAGGTAGGTAGGTATATAGGGTTTAATGGCACAAGAGCCATGTGAGGCCATACTGCGCCAGTCATATGGTTTAATTTAAGAGCACACTAATATGATCCCAATCAATCAATTATAAATTAATACCAACCGAGATAAAATGTATAAAATATAAGCGATATAGCAATCAACTAATAAAACTTTCATAACCATTCTCTTTCTGTGACACAGAAATTTTAAACAGAAGAAAAGTGTGAGGCAAATGAAACAACTTCATAATGAAGCAATAACAAACATGAAAAAGTTGAAAAGTAGCTAGATGGAAGTAAAAAGATGAATAGCTTTTAAAAATGCAAAAATATTTGGGTGGTATTTCTCACCCACCATGTCGGTTAGAGTTACAGATGATGTATTGAAAAAGCTGACACGATGAGAATGGTAAGCAGGGCATTCAATTAAAATATGCTTAGTACTTAAATCCACATGACACGTCTGACACATTGGTGCCCTCTCGCCAAAGATCAGATGTTTGTGAGTATAGCGCGTATGTCCTATACGGAGGCGTGTTAGCTTGACATCTGCCTCACGGATAGGAATCGGGCACAAGTTACTGTCCCGCGGCAATTAGCTTTGGAGTGGCTGAAACGTTGACATTGGAAACATCTCAACGGATTAGGAATATATGCTCTAACAGGTAATTTCAGATAGCCGGCATATACAAATTCAGGCAGTTTAGGCGATGTTGTTGTTGTTTTGAATTTTTTTGGCGCAAGGGCCATATTTGGTCATGCTGCGCCAAGCATATGGTTTAAAATCATACTACATAAAAAATTTGCTTCATCAGTTAAAATATAAAACTGTTTATCCTCTGTAAAAGAGGGAAAGAATTGAATAGATTACAATAAACATATAAAATTCAAAAATTTAAAAAGAGCAATGATGGTTTACATGTGGAAATAAAAATGAAAGTCACAAAGTGTTTTTTAGTTGTCAAACAAATCGAAAATACAAAAAATGAATTAAATGTACTTGAAAAGGCGAATAGCCTTTAAGAATTTGAAAATATTTTGGTGGTACGTCTCTCCCACCAAGTCTGTTAAAGATAAAGATGACGATTTAAAAAAACGAATTCTGTGTGAGCTAAATGAGCAACATTCTATTAAAATGTGTTTAATGCTAAAAACTACCCGACATGTGGGACATATCGGAGCACTCCAAAAATAAGATACTTATGCGTAAAACGTGAGTGCCCTATACGAAGACGAGTCAGCTTAACGTCGAGCTCTCGTATAGGAATCGTAGGCCATAAACCAATGGATGGTTTGACTGAATGCAACTTATTCTCAGTCTGCAGATCCCATTTTCCTTGCCATATTGATAGCAGGCGGGAAAAAATGACTGTTTTAAAGTCACTATATGGGATGCTTTGACACAGCAAAGTGGAAGCATGTTTTGCAGCGGCATCTGCTGCTTCATTTCCAACAATGCCCACTTGACTTGGTACCCAGCTAAATATAATATTAAATCCCTTTTCCTTAAGAGTTTGTAAAAGAGACAATACCTCAATGGCAATTGGATGCATTCGATTATGATAGTTGGATAATGTCTCCAAAGCACTCATGCTATCAGTATAGATTATGAAATTACCCTGAGTTTTTGGCGAGATCTTCTCAAGAGCACAGAAAATTGCAGTCAACTCAGCAGTAAATACTGAGCAACAATTGTGCAAACGATAGCTCAGTGTCTCAGATGGAAGTATGATGCCACTACCGACATGTCCATCCGATTTCGAACCATCTGTAAAAATTGGTGCAAAAGAAGAATATTGACAGCGATGATAGCGGAAAAGCTGCTGTAAAACAATTGGTGCAGTTATGTCTTTATTGAAACCAGAAAACGGGTTCAAAAAGGTACATTTTGGAATATTCCAAGGAGAGAATTGGAAAGAACGAACCGATTTAATAGTAATATCATTAAGTTCCAAATCATTCAGAAGCATTTTCATTCTCTCACAAAAAGGGCGTACGTGAAAGGGACGCGCATCATAGAGTCTCCGCAGTCCAGCCGATGGTGCCATTTCTCCCAATGGATTATTCAAGGTAGCTTGTGCGTGTAGAAAGTATAAAGTAGATATTTTTTTACGCCTTAAGTCGAGTGGTAACTGGTGGCAGATATTATAGAGGCTTTCTATGGGTGATGTTCGAAAGGCACCCGAGCAAATTCGCAAAGCCGAATGGTGGATGGTGTCTAGACGTCGTAAAAGGCTAGAGCAAGCAGATCCATATACCATGCATCCATAGTCAATGCGAGAAAGGATAACAGCTTGGTAAACACGGAGGAGGGAAGTTCTATCTGCACTCCAAGTTGTTTTGGAGAGAACCTTCAGAATGTTTAAGGTTTTCTCGCATTTCTTTCTCAAAAACTGAATATGTGGAAGGAAAGTTAGTTTACGATCAAAGAGGATCCTTAAAAATTTTATTTCCTCTACGACAGGTATGGTAATAGTGCGTATATATAGTACAGGGTCCAAGTGAATGTTCCGTTTTCTACAAAAGTGAATGCACCGACATTTCTCGGGTGAGATTTTATGTCCGTTTGTATCGCACCAAGCTACCATCTTGTTAATTGCATTCTGTAGCTGACGCTCAATCAAACGCATATTACTTCCTTGGCAAGAGATCTGTAGGTCATCAACGTAAAGACTACCATGAATAAAGAATGGCAAATGATTAAGTATCTGACTGAAATGAAGAATAAAAAGTGTAACACTGAGGACACTTCCTTGTGGAACACCCTCAGTTTGAATAAAATAATTAGAATAAAAATTACCCAAGCGAACTCGGAACGTTCGGTAAGCTAAAAAATTCATTAAAAAAATGGGTAAGTTTCCTCTAAATCCAAGATTAAAAATCGTAGAAAGTATGCCGTATCGCCATGTACGGTCATATGCCTTTTCGATATCAAAGAAAACAGAAACAAGGCGATTCCTCCGGACAAAAGCATTGCGAATTTGGGTCTCCAGAAGGATCATGTTATCAAAAGTTGATCGTCCTTTTCGGAAACCACTCTGCAACAGGGGAATACTTCCTTGTTTCTCTAATTCAAACACAAGGCGGGCATTGACCATACGCTCAAAGATCTTGCTGAGACAACTCGTAAGAGCAATTGGTCTATAATTCAGAGGGTTTGATGGTTCTTTGCCAGGTTTTAACACTGGAATCACAAAAGCTTCGCACCATTGATGAGGGTATATCTGCTCATTCCAGATTCTATTGAATAAAAATAATAAATTGGAGAGGGAAATTCTATTCAAATGGCGAAGCATGCAATATATGATTCCGTCTGGCCCGGGGCTGGTATCACGGGTGCAAGATAACGCTGCGTCCAGTTCTGACATTCTAAATTTGCAGTTATATGGAAAAGTTCTCTTGGTATTAAAACGCAATGGCGATCGTTCTGCGCGATTCTTAATTGCTATAAATTCAGGACTATAAGAATCAATTGCTGAAACTTTCGCGAATGATTGGCCAAGAATATTAGCTATGTCCAATGGATCGGAATGTTTCACTTCTCCTGTAGTCAAAACAGGGAAGGTAAATTCACGATAAATCCCATTGGCGGCCTTAACTTTGTTCCACAAGGTTTTACTGGAAGTGGAGTACGTTATGGAGGAAACAAAAGATGCCCATGATTCCCTCTGACTTTGACGGCGAACTTTACGAGCAAAGGCTTTGGCTCGTTTAAAAGCAATTAGATTTTTTGTCGTTGGGTACCTTCTAAATACGTTCCAAAGTTGTTGGGTTTTTTAGTCTTATAACTGTCACGACAAGCTTCATTCCACCATGGTCTTCGAAATTTTCTGAGACGTGGGGAACTCTTTGGTATGGTTCCATTAGCGGTGCTCATTATGGTATCAATAACATGTTGCACTGCTTCCGAGATATCCGCAGTTCTGACCAGTGGTCTCTGTAATATTTGCAAATTCCGAGAAAGCATTTCAGTTTGCACGCTGGAATATGAAACGAGGGGAACATGGTGTCACATCATTAATGTCATTTTGTGAAACTATTACAGGAAAGTGATCACTATTATAAAGATCACTTTCAACTGTGAGATTGAGCAAAGGGAGGATCTCAGGAGAACAAATGGCCAGATCAAGATTATGGAAGGTTCTTGTGGGTTCGTGGAAGTAAGTTTTCTCGTTATTATTTATCAGACAGAGGCAGTTATTTGATAGGAACTCCTCTATCTGTCGCCCACGAGAGTTTGTGCTATCCGAACCCCACAAGGTACTATGCGCGTTGAAATCGCCGAGTAGGATAAAGGGTGAAGGAAGCTGGTCCACTAAATTGTCAAGTTCTTGCTGACTGATAACATCATGAGGCGGAAGATAAATGCAGCAAACTGTGACTAACGTTCTTGCATGAACCTGTACTGCCACAGCTTGCAGGGAAGTATGTAAACTGAGTGGTGTGCTTGGGTACAAGTTTGACGTAAACATACAGACACCTCCACAACTGTGAGATCCTGTTTCTACATCTATTCTAACACAATTAAAACCACGCAATTTTAAAGGGATGTTTGGTGTCAAGAAAGTTTCTTGGACACAAAAACAGATTGGATGAAATTTGTTAAGAATAGTCTTGATGTCATGAAGTTTGGAACGAATGCCGCGACAATTCCAAGAAAGGAAGGTACCCATTAAGAAATTTTATTTCTGAAAGAGGAATTAAGAGCAATGGTTGGAGTTGTTGAAACTTCACAACTCATGTCAAATTCATTTTCATCCTCAGAAGGATGGAGTTTTAAATCGGGACTATTTGATAAGCCTCCAAAAATGGACGTCAAGTCCTTATGGGCTATACCTCTACTAGCAAGTCCCAATGCAACAGAATTTTTGGTGCTTGATTTCTTTAACTGCGAAGACAGGTCTTTCTTCGACAGTCCACGTTTTGCAAGCTTTAGTGTAAGAGATTTTAGCGGCTTTGTTTTTCGCTTATTTTTGTCTAGCTTTTCAGTATCAGGTGTGTTGCCAACCGATTTTTCTGTATCGGAATCAGATGACAGCTTAGGAGAGATCATGCGGGTGGTATTTTGAGCACAGTTGGAACAGGTACAATTTTCACAAAAGTTTTTCCGTACTATAGATGCGTAACTTACGCCAGGGGAGGGTGTTTGTGTAAGAACTTTCTTTCGAGCCTCAGGATATGGAATATTTTCTTTAATTTTAGTTGCTGCGATTTGTTTTTCGATTTTCCAACGTGGGCATAAGCGGGAGAAGGATGTATGTTCGCCTTTACAGTTCACGCACTTCTCTGGTGCTGAACAATCCTGGCTCTCATGTCCTTTCTCAGCACAGCGGGCACAAGTGACGGTCCCACGGCAGTTTGCTTTCGAATGCCCAAACCGCTGACATTTAAAGCATCTGAGAGGATTCGGTATGTATGGTCTCACGGAAAGCTTAA
>JAPMOR010065948.1:0-17406 GCA_026543865.1 Argiope aurantia
GCCATCAATTTCGCCCTGTTCTTATCTTTGTGCCCTGCCTACCTTCCTCCTGGCATGCCTGCCTCAACGGATAGTTGCCTCGCACGTTAAGAGATGTCGCTCAAAGCACTTCTTGATCAGTCACTCGGGTAAATGGGTAGATCTTCTTCCGACTTGCTGATCCTAGGGTTGGGTTAAGGCGGAGAAAAAAATATTTAAGGAAAGGAGGCGACGTGATTTGGGAATGAGTCTCCTTAGCTTGCTGCAGCAGAGAAGTTCAGTTTCCGGTGTTGAGCATGACTTAACTTTTCTCTGCAAATAGGAAGCTAAAAGACCGGCCAAGCTTTTATTAAACGATTTTTTTTCTGTTCAGTTAGTTACCCTGACTTTAATTAACTGGCAGAATAATGAAGTTCGTTTATAAGTTACTTATATTAGTGTCACTCAATGAGTAATTTATGATGAATAAAATCAAAGATTTTTAGATAAAAGCATTAAAGATGTTTTCGCAATAAAGTATAGAGATATTTTTTTTATCTAAACGCAAAATGCTATTAATATATTTCATTCCATAAAATATGGTAGGTCTTTGAAGTCAAAAACTGTTTATTATTTATAAATTATTGGTATCTTAAAATCATCAAAATATCGAATGATTATTTTCATAATAATATTTTTAAATGAAATAAAAATGCCCTAAATTTATATAATTAGTTATTTTTAACGGTTTTCATTAAAGTTTTTCACTTAAGGTTCATTAAGGCAAATAACTATAGCTTATTCTTCCACCAAAGTATTACGGACATACATTTCAATGATCAATAATAGGGAGATTGAATCTTATTTATTTTTAAAACTACTCATTTTTCCCACATTCAGTAAAAAGGAAATTTTCTACTTGATATTTTATTAGAGGAAATAATTTCAATCAATGTAGGTTTTACTTCCTCAAAAGGTGAAGCTGTGCAAAGTACTTAAAGAGAAACAATAATATTTTTCTCCTGTAATAAGCTTTCAAATAATTGTTATCCAATTTTTATCATTCATTAAAAAATATGTTGTTGTTATACTAATTCGATACTTAGAAGTTTTATAATTTGTAGCAGTAAACATGCTATCTAAAATCATGCAAATTCGTGTATTAGGGTATAAAAAAGTATTTAACACACTGTGAAGATCCAATGACTCGACGAATAATAAGTTCACCTATGCTTATTCAAATTTAATACAACATTTAAGTTTAAAAGCTCGCTGTTGAAAATAGTTGCTTATATTTTAAATTGAGTAAGTTATTTGAATTTTTTAACTTTGAACCTTAACTGTCATCAATTTTATAAAAATTTTAGTTTATTTTCGACAAATACTCTTTTAAAATATGGCATCACTCATCGTACATATTTATGAACTATGGGGTTTTTTTGGTTTAAAAATTATAAATTTTAATTTTTATGTGAATGATGAATCTTAATTGAATACTTTTTTTAATCCATATACGTCTCACAAATATAAATATCCGGCCATCATAGTTATAATTTTTTTTTCATCTAAAATAGTAAAATTAATAAGAATAAAAATTTTTTATAGAGACTGATTTTCTGGAAATTCTTTATTAGTCGGTATATTCTTTCTTTCTTTGTTCTTCATTTCTTACCAATCATACCATACTTACATTCATCCATTTATTAGACTAGGAAGAAGATATTTTCATAATATCCTTAAAAGGATTCTCTCAGAGTTATAAAGTATTCAATGACTCAATGCTCAAATTGTGCAAAAACTTTATTTTGTGCCTATATTGTGTTGTAAAATAATTTCCTTGGTTTGATTTTTTTCCATCTAAAATAGAAAAAATAATATGAATAAGAACTTTTTATAGAGATGAAAATAAAATATTCACAAACACAAAATTTCTTGTTTGGGATACAAGAGAGAAAAAGTCAAAACCTCTAAATTACAAGGCAAATCTATTTATTTATTTTTTGTATTTCCAGAAACTAAGCAGTTGTGAAGTCTGAAACTTAATTATTTCAAATTCAGGCATGATTGTAATAATGTAGAAAATTGCTTATTTAATTTAATTTGAAGATAAAGGCTAAAAAGTAGCTTTAAAAATTTTTACCATAAATATCGACATCCTTCAACGCTTTAAAATTAAGTTAAAGGCTAAATTGTAACTAGCAGTTGTGTCTCATGAAAACTCCATACCAATAATAGTAATTTCAAATAATTTTCAATGCAAAAAAGGAAAGGAGAAAATCTGTTATGTATTTCTTTTATTGAAACGTTTCCATCTAGCAACCAGGCCTAAGACAAAGTAACCTTTATTATGTATATAAAAAATTTAATGCATCCGTATATAATCATGCTGGTGCAGAGATTGAAATTAGAGATATTCAGTATTAAATTTTTGATAGTATTTTTTCATAACTTTTTTTTTCAAAAATATGAAATGTTTTAAAGGAAATTGCTACATTGTAATAAAATCTTTCATTGAATCTTCTACAGTTTCAAAGCCATAACTTTTAATTGGTATTTCATTTCCACGCTTCTCCATACACATTTCAGCGTTTAAATTCCTTATAAATTATGTTTCTACATAAATAAGATAACGTTCAAAAGCCTCATGAAAAATTCAGAAAGAAAGACCACTTATTAGGGATTTAATAAAAAAAAGGACATTCTGCAGCAGCTTAATTTCCTTAAATATTTAGACTCTAAAGAATCATCCTTTGTGAAATAAATGCCATAATTAGCGAGGACTAAAAGCAAGAATTAAAATACAGCGTTTTTCATCAGTATAATACTCCCCTAATCTTCTGTAGTAAACGCTTCAGCTCTCTTTTTGTTTCGAATGAAATAAAACTTTTCCTTAATTTAAGTTTTCAAGAGAGAGAGAGGGAGAGAGCAATTATAATGCGCAAATATTCTCGAAATAAATTCCACATCATCTAAATAAATTGATGCGAAACGTTTTTAAATAAACTTCCACTAATGCTCGCGCGTCGTCTGCAAATAAACACGCATTGCCAGGTTCAAAAATAGTGCTTCTATTCTTAAATGAGCTTGTGATAAAGACCCGTTCGTTAAAATGTGCATGCAGACGACAAAAAATTATAAAGAAAGAAAGAAAAGAAAAGATAATAAGAAGCAAGAGTAGGAAAAGCAGCTAGCTTTCTTACAATCAAGTCTCCTTTTCTTTTCATCCTTTTGAAACAATGCGCTACATGAGTTAAATAATTTTAATGATTGCTCTTCTTATTTGGCAGTGTATTTTATTCATGTTTTTTCCCCCCACGTGCTCTTCTAGAACTCCCAGAATAATTGCTAGTCGGACTATTAAACTTAACAACTCTTAGGAATGCCATTGTGGGGATATTATCGTTGTGCTCGGGAGTCATTGTTTAAGACATCAAGACCGTTTATTTTTCGAAAATGCAACGAAAAGTTGAATATAATGCGCGCAATTGTTTTTCATTCGAGTAAAAAGAAGGGGGAAAAATAAAACAGTCATCAACGGTACCAGATTCCGCAGATATAAGTTGGTCATTAACTGACTCCGCCTGCCTCTGTTTATTACATTAGAACAATTACTGAAATGCCTGAAAATCCGAAGGAGGATTTTTTTTCCACCACGCCCAGATTCCTCGGTTGTTATTGTTATTATTACTTTTCCCAGTGTTTTCTTTTTTGGTGGCTCGCGTGCTTTGTTTTATACTGCGAATAAAACATTTGGTCCAGGCACATTTTACGAATCAATTTAGTTTTCGCATTGTGGTTTGTTCTTTTAAAGCATCTCCGATTGGTCGATAATTTTTTTTATCAATAGAGATCTTTTGATCACTGGAATCTGCCTCTGACGACCAGCAATTAGACTCAATTATTTGAAATGCAATGCTCGATTTGTTTTTGAATTGGGTATAAATGAAAAGGGTCAATTTAGTAAGAAAACATTTTGAGAGGGTTTTTTTTCCTTTCAGTCCTTTTGCGAAGATTCAATAAAACAAGAAAATAAATTTTAAGGCCTTTTAAAATAACAGACGATTTGCTTCTGTTTTTGCAGTTTGTTTTGGAGTTTTTTTTTCTCTTATCTGTAATGCTAAGATTTAAAGTTTTTCAAATTGTTTCCAATTATGTAATGAAGGCCTTTAATTTAATACTTTTAACTCTTAAAGGTTTTTTTAATGCAATTTACAAATTTCTTAGAAAACTAAAAATTGTAGACAAGGAATAAAAATAAACAAACGCCTTAATGCACGCAGCAGCTTTTAGTTCCATGGGCGAAATAAAGTAATTAGATACTAGAAATATGGACCAAATTGTTTCACTTGGAAAAATAACTATTAGATACTCCTCTATTTTTACAGAATACTTTTATAAAAACTAAAACATACGTTAGATATTTTAGCAATTCGAGTAACGAAAGTTTTATTTCAAAGTATCATATTAAATGCAACAATGTTTTGAATGTTGAAAAATGCATTTATCTTTTATACCCATGCTGTTCTTTATCTACCCTACTTTCATTTTACACGATCATTAATAAACTACTCTTACTAAATCTCAATTAAAGCAGCATCCTTCAAAAGAAATATGAAATCAATTTGATTCCTTTTCTATGATTAATTCTTAAATTAGTTCTATAATTTTCTATCAACGTTTGGAAGGATTTTCTGAACGCAGAAACTTAACAAGAATAATTAATATTTATTACAAATGTTCTATTCTCTTAATTTAAAAAAATAATACATGAATACATATGGCATCATTTCCGACCTGCATGTTATTGAGGAACTTTCTAAAAAATTGCGTTATTTTTTTATTATTATAGCCAATTTGTTCTTAAAAGATTCTGCTGATGACACTTAGGGTGATCCATATGTTGAATCATTTGAATTCGTTTGATACAGTCTGACTCATATGCTGAACCAGGTTGACATATGGTTTGAAAACCTATCAGCTGAATTGGAAGACTCTATATGGATGGTGTCTTACTATTAATTGAATGAAAATCTTCAGACAAAAATTTTCTTTGCTATTAGGATTTGACTGGAGAACAGAAGATCGGACACTCCTCTGTGATGTGTTTGCTCTATGTTTCACTGACTAGAAGGATTTCATTTTCTTACTATGAAGCAATATTCATATTTTAGTGGAATATGGAATCACCATGAATCTTCGTTTTCATTCCAGAGTTAAAACGCTTAACTATAAATAAAAGGCATTTCTTGAAAGAAAGCTTGAACAATTTTCTGTAATGGGTTTACTCTATATTCAACTGACCAGGAGGCATGTCTTTTCCCACAGAAAGGCAGTATTCTTATTTAAGTGAAATATGGAATTGCCATGACTCTTCGTTTCCATTCCAGAAATAAAATATTTGGTTATAAAGGAAAGATATTGTTTGATAAAAAGCTTGGATAATCTCCTATGATATGCTTATTCTATATTTCACTGACTAGGCCGCATGTTTTCCTATAGAGAGGCAGCATTCTTATTTAAGTAAAAGATGGAATTGCCATGACTCTTCGTTTCCATTCCAGGGTTTAGACATTTGGCTATAAATGAAAGTCATTGTTAGAAAGAAAGAGCTTGTACAGTCTCCAGTGGTACATTTGCTTCATATATAATTAACTTCACTGGTAATCTTCTCTTTTAAAGTCCTAATTAACCTCTTTTACCTCTTCAGAAAGATAAACTATCATTCAAATATCTGTCGTAATTTCATATGTGTGTGTGTGTGTGTAATTTCTGATTTATTTCACATTTTGTGAAATGCAAGATTCTCACTACTTTTGTATTAAAATGATGGCGGAAATAATGCATTCATCACTCTGTCCAACATGTAAGAAATTCTTCTCACTAATCCTTTTTATATAGTGTTTGCATGTTTACATAATTAGATTTTAGATGTTTAAATGCAGACTTGTTAACCAAGGCTTGAAACTAATTAAAAACACCATCAGGCCTTCATCCTAAATTCAGGGTTTTGTTTGTTTTATGTTAGACGTTAGGTTAAAATGTTGGTTTCGGATCCTGTGAATTCCTTGTTCAAAGCACAAATCTACCAAAAGTCGGTATTTCATGTGTCTTTGTTGCATGGCAGATTTTTAGAAGGGAAAAAAATGCTGTTGCTGTTTTCATTCTTGTCACCTAATCATTTTCATGTAATCCATCCCAAAAAATGTCTTTGTTTGTTCGAAATGAGAATCGTAATGTAACTAAAATCAAGATAGAATTCTAAATTGCAATCAAAATTATTCTTTATTCTTATATCTAAGTAGAAGGACATGCGATTTATTTTAAAGGTAAGAAAAGTAAGATACATATCAAAAATACTCATTCCCAGTTTAACATTATGACAATTGAACAAAAAAACTCCTACGTTTTACTTATACTTAAAAAAATATAAGGTCAAAAGTTTTGAACATTTAAGATAATTTGATATGTATTTTATTCATTATAATACTATTTTCTGCTGAAACTCCCCAAAAAGTTTTAAGACGATTCTATCAGAAGCATCGTAGTATGATAATGTTTCAGACTATTCGGTATCCGCATCTCACCAATTCAGCGATTTTCTTTTGAAAAATTGATTAAACAACGTATTTTACTCCCCATAAAGATTAAGATGGCTTTGATTTCTATGGGTCTATTTATTTAGGTTCTTTAGGCTAATTTTATAACGGATTAATTAAAAAAGGCTAACTGATGAATCGATTTAAAATGTGTAGAAATGCTTCAATACTTAAAAAAATATTAATAATTTGAAGATCTTAGTATTGTTTAGTATAGAATCATATTGTTTATACTTCCAAAATTTCTGTGCGCAAAAACGAGAAAAATAAGTTTTTTTTTTCATTAACAGGCTAATATTTATTTAATATACGGTCCCCGGTAGGTTGGTTCTTTTGGGGCGGAGTTTTCAGCAAATAAAATTAAGTATATCTCAAGAATTACAGTAAATTTTCAAATCAAAATTTGATACACATACTTAGAAAAGCCTGCTGGATCGAATTAAAGAAAAATCTGAATATCCATAATGGAAAAATTTTGAGGTAGTAGTTAATTAACTATGCTATTAAATCCGTTAATCAGTTTGTTTTTCTAAAAATATCTATGACTTTAAGCCATTTCTATTAACACAATTAAAACACATTGATACACGCAATAATAAATAACGGTGTTCATTTATTTCTTTGTTGTTGTTATAAAAACTGTAAAAAATACATAAAAATATTTTTAAAAATTTATTTGATTAGAAAAAAAACCCGTTGTATTGTAATAAAAACTATTTCAATTAAATGCTATCGGTTTGAATTTTAAAAATGTTCTTTAAGCTTTTATATGTTCCAAAATTATAGAAGGAAGGAACAAATATTTATGTTAATTATTAATTAAATTAATTATTAATAATATAATATATAATTATATATATATATATATATATATATATATATAATGCAATTGGAATTTTGCCGAATTTATTTTTAACGAGGACTTATTAAAGAAGCAATTACTTATTTTATAATTTAGTAGTTAGTTTAAGATCCGGCGATGTCTTTATAGAGCATGAGTAATTTGCTTCTTACATTCTCTGTTGAATTCTATTCTATTATTATCTTCTATTATTATTTTTTTCAATCTTTATGGATTTAAGATGAAAGCGCTATTTTTCTATAAAATCAGTTACAAGTGGAAATTATAGTGGAAAGAAAATGCCGAGGCTTTTGGATATAAAATCTTTTGGATTAAAATACTGATGAAAATTTGGAAGACAAACCATTTCATATTCTGAATAACTTTGACTTTAATCCATCCTATTAATCAAATCATATGAATGACTCAAAGTGTTTCATGACGTCAAATTGTTCATCAGATGTAAAATTGTAATAATAAAGATATGTCTTTATATGTATGTGTGCGTGCTTATATGAACGTACGCATCTAACAGATATAACGGAACAAAATGATTTAACTAAAGAAAATTGGCAAATATTATGTAGTTATGTTTCGGATTAAATACGAATTTTAAATTTGTAGGTATGTCCTCGGTACTATAAACTATGTTCAATAAATTCTCAATATAGTAAACTTAATTTAGAATCAAAAAAATTTTTATTAAATAATTCTCTTGCATAAATTATAAAATTTAAAATATATATTCTATAGGATATATAAAACATCAATGATAAACGATGCTATTTTCTGCATTCATGTGTAAAGAATGAAAAAAAAAAGTATGTTTAATTTCAGCAAAACTGTTTTTGTATTAGTTGAAATTTAATCATTTCTTTCAAACTTAAGTTCAACCTTCAAAGGAAAGTCAGAAAATTAAAGGTATATTCATATAGAACAATAAACAGAATAGTGTAAGGTTCTAAAACAGTATGAGTTACAAGATTGTCAAAATTCAAAGCTCAGAAATATTTTACTGAGTATGTCATTAAAACTGATTTGCATAAAATATTAATTTGATTTTATTATTTATTTACATAAATAAAACCAAATTAATCCTGATAATTATAATTAATTTTTGTTTATAATTTTATAAAAATAATAAGCAATAAAAATTAGAATAATATAAAACAAAATATTTATCAGTTTACAAGAACTATTTTTGACGAATTAAACACATCTAAAGACAAAAGAGCAAAAAAAATGTAAGACATTATAAATACCTGTCAACAGAAACTTCTTTATACTGATGGTGAAATATGAGAATTGTGAAATACAATTTATACACGGTTTTTTTTATTTATATTATTGAACACATTTGAAATTTATTCAGCAAAAAAGAATTAATCGCTATGATTTAACTATCGAACATTAATTAAAAGATATATATATATATATATATATATATATATATATATATATATATATATATGATAAATGTTAACACAATTACAAAATAATTCTTTTTTAAAGTATTAAACAAATCTAAGAGACAAAGATGAAAGCAAAAAACCAAAAATAAATAAATAAAGACATTACAAATACACTTTAACAGAAGCTTCTTTATACTGATAGTGAAAATTGACAAATATACACAATTTATAGAATGTTTTTTTTATTTAAAGAAAACATTCAAGCATTTATTCATAAATTTGAAACTAAATTACAAGAAAAAAAATTAAAAATTAAATTGCTGTATACACAAAAAAAATATTTATGATTTTACAATTGAACATTATTTCCAAGAAAAATATATATTTATATATATATGATAAACGTTAACACAATTACAAAAGATTCTGCATGAATTATTAAACATATTTAAGAAACAAAGGTGAAAGCAAAAAAAATTAAAGACATTATAAACATACTCCAACAGAACTGTTTTATACTAATGATCAAAAATAAAAAAAATAAAAAAAATCTCCATATGTTTAGGATAATATCTGTACTACTTTTTAAATATATTTGTTCCTCTTTCATAATTGAATTATTGCCTTGTCATCTTTCTTTTGTGTTTTAATAAAAACAATTCTATTGTTTATTTTTCAGCTATAATGGATTCAAACTTTTCATTTAAGTAATGAATGTAGCATCAAATAAACTTTTCAATTCAAAATAATCTCTTTAGATAAATAAATAAATAATAATGAGGCTTTTTTTTTTCAATTCGTACTTTAAATATAAAAACCACTTTAATGCTTTCAACGTCTTCTAATTATTAATTTATTTTGTGCATTTCTTTTCATATTTACTTAACTAAAATATACGATTCAGATGTATTAAATGGAACAAAAAACGTCCTCAACAATACTAAAGTTGTTTGAGATATTTGAAGTACAACTTTCCAAAAGGCCATCAGAATATCAATTTACTATCCAACTCTCGCTTTAATTATAAGTGTTTGACCTTTTTTCGTATTGTTTGAGCATTTTTAATTACTTTTTTCTATGGAATCTGATCCATTCAATACATAGCAGTCAACAACTGAAAAAATTCGCATTTTAGAGAAGAAGGGAAAAAAAATCACTTCTTAAAAGACGTATTGCCGACTATTTCATTTAATGGTTTTTGAAGAGAAAAGAATACTCCAAGAAACACAAGGATTCGGAAAAAAATTTAAAAAAAAGATGAAATGAAAAAGAAGCCATGAAAATCATTATTATAAAACTGTTCACTAAACGCACAAAGTAAATAATGTACTTTCGAGGCGCGCATAATCGAACAAAACCCGTCGTTGCCAAAAAATAAAAAGTAAAAATATAATAATAAAAATTAAACGGAAGACTTCGCCTTCTTCCTGCCAAACAACGAAAAGCAAGAGCGGGAAAAAATTCGAATGCTTCATTAGTCGTGTAAGTGGAGACCGAGTCAATACAATAACAAGAAAAAGACGGAAAAGAACAGATAAGAAAGTGACAGAAAAGACAGAATGGAATAGCAGAAAAAAAAATGGCAAAAGTGGGAGCAAGCGAAAAGAATGAAGGGTATGAGTTGATCGATTCTGGGCAAGTTTCACGTTCGTTCAAAAAGAAATATATCCGATGAAAAAAAAAAAGAAGTATGAAGCTTCTAAAGATGTAGAAATTTTGAGAGCTGACATATTTGGTCTTTTATTTTTAGGAACCGAGACAAGACTTCCTTTAAAAAAAGAGTGCTGAACATTATTATGACTTTGAAAGAATTTCTATAGCTTTCCGTTTTGCAATATGTCATTTGATGACCTACCTTATAAAGCGAGTTTTGGTTAAATGGACATACGAAACTATGAGAATAAAATTGTGTTTCTTAACACGAAGAGTGTAAATTTATTTGTCAGTTTTAAAATTTTTGCGCCTGTCTTTGCTCTTTCATGTGTAGGCTTGTCTCAGAATATTTTTATGACATTAAAAATCATGTGATTTAAATAATACTTTAACAACAACAACAAAAAAACGCAGTTGATGCGCAATTTCAAGATAATTAAAAAAGAAAAACATTCTAGTTTTTTTTTTTTTTTTGAAGCAGTAGAAAGTAGATACAAAGAATAAAATAAACCAGTGGGAGTTGTCTTCCCAAAACTTTCTCGTATATTCTCTAATGAACTTGTCATGCCAGAGAACACCCTGCATGATATTAGCATACGATAGTTACGAAATATTAACTTTGGCGTAAATTTAGCATTTTTAATGAATCTATCGTGACATCCTTGGAGTGTTTTGTCGATAAATCAATGATATGCTGTTAATAGTACCCGAAAATCGAATTTATGCATTAGAACGTTTCTCTTAATAGATTGAAATAAAGATTTCAACAAAACAGAAATTATAGTCAAAAAAATTCCTTACAAAATTTGATATATTTAAGTCATTGCGTTTTAGAAACAACGTGTTTACATGTTTCTCAAAGTACAGACCGACAGACAGTTAACCCTTTGTGGATTTGGCTCAAACTTTGGCAGATGTCTGCACTATAAGTGTTAAATATGTATACCGAATCTTATCTATCCAGCTCTCTTCGCTTTGTAGTTATAGCGTTAATATATATTCGAACAGATGGATTTCCTCTGAATAGATTTTACTGAAAATTTGACAGATATCTGCAAATTCGCTGTATAGGCCTATATCAAATTTCAACCGTCTATCTCAAAATGTTTTCGAGTTATCTTTGTCACAGACATACAGACGGACATTCTCCAAAAATGTGTTTTTTGAACTCAGGGATATCTAAAACGAAAGAATTCCACAAAATCTCGAGCTCGAATTTTTTGATGATTGCCATACTTTCTCTATACCTTGGTATATGAGAAAGTAAAAAAATATTTATTTACCCGGAAATAATACAGACCATGGTTTTCTAAGGATACACATAAATTCAAGATCTTACCGTGAACATTGGCAAGTAATTAATTGACTAAAGACTCACAAATGAGTTACAGCCTACTGTTTCAGAACCACTAAATTGATTGACAGGAAACATATAGGTTATCTAGGCTGAAAGATATGGCTACTCTTACTACAACATAATAATAAACTACTATTTAATATTTTAAAATAACCTTATGGGATACGTATGCTATACTAATGGAGGTCTTTTCCGGATAACAATATTGCAAAGTAGTACAATTTATCTTGATATTCCAATGATTTTAATGATGTACATATACTGTCAGTTCTCAGATACGGAAAACCTCAGGTTTTTAATACATGTGCCAAGAGATGTTGATTTCGTTCAAATAAGATGAGATGAAAGATGAAGATGGATTTTCATAATTTTAGCAATACCGGAAATCTCTATTATTAGTAGAATTAAATGATATATCAGCTCTGAATAGTCGAAAAATTTAACTAATTATGTGAACCATAAATGCATATGTTTTAATTAAAAATAATATAGATAAAAATGACAAATAGAAAAAAAGAACCGAAAGAAACATATCCAATAGGAAGAAAATCAAGATCTAACAAAGAATTTCGAAAATATTTTCTTCTTACACACTGCGCATCACATCTCTGAAAGGCAAAATGATTCAAAAATGATTTATTTGGGTTCCTGAAGGGGGAAAAAACAAATCCTTTCAAACGTAAAAATGCCTTAATTATTAAAATAATTTTAAGCATCCATTTAAATATAATTGTGTATAATTATGAATGCCGCGCAATTATACATTATCTCTCTCTTCCTCTGTGTGGTCTGATCAATATATATAAACACTCTTGAAAAAAATCACATCCAAATCTTTTTAGAGGCCCCGAAGTCTGTTTATCATATTTAATAAATTATTTTTGGCACAGTAATAAAAAAATAGTTCCACTGTTTTAAAATTTACAAAATTATGAAGATTAAAATATTAGTATTTTAGACCATTTTAACGGTCGCTTAAAGGAAGATCCACCAATTAACGGACGGCACTTGTTCCAGTTGATAGTTAATTGGCTTAAAAGAATGATATTCGGTGTCTCATAACTTGCCAACTTATATCATTAAAGGATTACGGGACTGTTTAAAATTGCATATTTTTTTGTAATTTTTTCATTAAAGCCCTAATCACCTAAAAAAAACATAAAATGCATTTTTTTTTCAAATGGAAATGTATGCATATCTCTAAATACTTAGAAACTCGCTATTGGGCTACTATTAGAGACTGAACTACCATAGCAACCATGAACTACTTTACGAATTAATATCAGATTAAACTATTGTTGCAGTTTTAATCCAGGCAAATAAGCGATTTTCATTTTCAAACATTTGTATCGGAAGAATATTCCTGTTAATCGACTTATTTTGGTAATAGAGATTAATTCCTGTAATGTCATTTTGAATTTTATCACTATCAAAGCAAAACACTAACCTGAGAATGATTCGCCAGTTTTTCAGTTACTCCGTTTCTGGAAGAAATATTTTTATATATGATTGGCTTTTGATTCTCGTTTAAAATTGGCAGTGGTTCAATGATTTATTTTTTTACTAATCGGCGTTAGAAACTAGCTGGTTGGCTGATATTAATGCTCGTTAAAATTTTCAATTAAATATTTTATGAAACTTGGTCTCTTATTAGCTTCTTCAACAAGATATTTTTAAACTCCAAATTTTGATAGTCATATTATTATAAAAGTTTTACAATATTCTGTTCATTGTACTTATGTGTTTCTAATTTCCAGTCATTACCCGTAAATCTGAATTTGTAATTGAAGCTGAAATAATAAAAACTTCAATAAATACAAAAGCATTTTTTTACTAAAGTCAAACATATATATATATTTTAAAAAATGGCTACAGAAAATCAAATTTTTCGGGCATTTAGTTGTACTATAAAATATATTTTTATGATTTATGCAATATCTTAAAGAATTATTGAAAAAAATCTCTAGTTCATCATAAAATCCAGTTTTTAATTTTATTTTCAAAAGTATATAAATGCGGTAAATAATATTTTATTTTAGTGAATAAAAATACTTCTGAAAATAATTATGAAGACCATATTTTAAACAGTCCTTCGGTCCTATAAACTATATTCAATAAAATTATCTTGACAATCTAGCGTTTCAATCTTTTACAATGAAATCTTACCGAATCATAAAGTTTTGTATCAATATTTTAAGAAAATAAATAATTTCATTATTTTAGGCCAATCAGCCAAAAGGTGATTGGCGTATTTTTTTTTCAAGACGGTCGATGGGGACTAAGGTCGCGCGTAGAATACGTGTAGTAGTCGTAGGTCGCGCGTAGAAGGTATTCAAATTATCATAACTCAATTAGTTTTTGGTCGCAAAGAGTGGAACTTTTTCTATTTTAAATATTAGTAAGTAAATAAAATCTAAAGATTATTTTATTAAATATGATTCACAGGATCTGTATAAAAATTAAAAAGTTCGTAATTCATCAGAGCATTTATTCATTCTAACTACATAAAATATAATTACTTGTTTCATTTCGACTCTTTTTTTAGATTTTTAGTAGATACATATCTACTATTAAAGTTTTTGGAATTAGCTGCTCGACCCTGACTAGAATAGATATCATGTATATATTAAACTATGTTTGCCTTAAATAAAAGGAATAATAACATAGGTGTTTTAAATGGTCTAAGAACTTTTTCTTGCGTTTTTTTTTGGGGGGGGGGGAGAAAATATCATATTTCATATTTATTTCATAATTAACGTTATATTTTTCTGTTTAATTTAAAGGAAGAGTTAATTTAATATTTTAATTTTTTTCAACGGGATGGCAACACATTGATAAAAGCTAATTATCCCCATGCACACAAGTAATATTCCGGTGAAGGTTAAATTTTATTTTTACTTAGTGTGAAATGCATTATTTTATCTAAAATTCATCAAAAATAGAAACTATTTATAGTTTAAAATATTGGTAGGTTTGAAAACATATTTTTTAAACTTTAAAATAACTCAAATAACATTTTTAGAATTTATATATGATATCTTCGGAAATTAATGCAAAAAAAAAAAATTAACCTAAACAAAAAAAAACGCAATTGGCTTAATTTTAAGCAATTAAATTTTCTAAAAAAACTCTCACCAAGAAAAAATGCTCATTCCCATCCTCCAAAATATGTGTGTGTCGAATTTGATAGATCTAGGTCAAAAGGTCTGCTTGTAGAGGGCCAACACGCAAACATACATTCATTTTTTTAATAAATAATGAATGAATAAATTTTTTAATTCTTTTTGTCCAAATGGGTTAAATTGTTTTAAGTCAAAAGGCAATATTCAATGCTTCTACTCAGCTACTTCAAGATAAAGTTCTGATTTAATCATCATTTTACAAAAAATAATTTTTTAAAAGTTCTAGTCCGTCTCGAGCCTCTAGTCCGTCGTATGATTATAACATTTTAAGCTTGATACCTCCATCATTATTTCATGATTAACTAACTCCCCACAAAAGTTGCATTGGAAATCACCTTACAGTGCATAACTAAAAAATAATTCAAAATAGTCAATAACTAAGAAAATAAAAAATATTTCTTCAAAATAAAAATATTTTTAAAAATTTATTAAATAGTGAGAGATAAATAGTTCAAAAATAAAATTAGTATTACTGAAATTCTTCTTTTTTATTCTTTTAATGTCACAAAAAGGTTTTTTATGGAATAATAAAATCCCAAGATATTGAAGAAAAATTTTAAATTTTGATTGGTTTTTTTAAATTAAAATCTAATTATACTTTTATAAAACTCTTTCAAAGTGAGTACTATCAAATTAAAAAAATATTTACTTGCCTAGCACGGGATCTCTAGATTCCATGATCCACAATGAAAAGAAATCTAAGCGTGCGTTTTTTTTTTTTTATCATGCGCGTGTTTTTTATTATGCGCATGCCTGTTTTATTATTAGCTGTCATGCTAATTTACAAATATTACGAAGCAATTTATCTTCTGGTTTAAAATAAATTTAAACGTCAATGAAAAGAAAACATTTTTGTTATTAAAACGTATGTCATGAACGTATGTATGACATTCATATCGACATATAGTTAAGAAGCAAAATAAGACTTGACGAATATTCACAAGAAATAAAGAAGTTATTCCATTTTGTAACTGAGTCGATTTGAAATATTTGTAAAATTGTAATTTCCTTATATTTCAAAAACATACTGAATTTATTTTTTAATAAAGCTATAAAAAAAGTAATCAGTATCCGTTTCCCATTTCCTTTCTTTTTTTTTTAATTTTAATCATCATTCTTAATACTGTCCGTATTAGAATCCTAAAACTATCACTTTTGGAAGATTTTTCTTTATAAAAGAGTGATAAGTTATAAGAAGAAAACATTTCAGAAGTCTAATTGATTTTAGTCCAGTAGGCAGATTCGCATTTATACACTATTTCAAATATGGAAGAAAATCGGACAATGTTATTGGCTCCAGGCGCCAAGGACTCTGTAAAGAGAGGGGGATGTCATTATAGGTGAATTTGAAATTTGTTTCACATTTGCTTTTGCTCTTATTATTTGTACTTTTCACTTCGTAATTTCCAAACTTCGTTTTTGCATTTAATTAAGTGAATTTTCTTCTTCTTTTTTAAATGTGCAATTAAAATGAAACATAATAATAAATATGACAGCCAAGAATTTGAGTTCGAATTCCGAAAATGAAATTTTAAAAAGCAATGATGTACTTTTCATCAGATGCAATTTAAAATCCATGATCCAAACCTATAATATATTTCATAGTACAGCTTTTCATGGATTTTTTTTTCTTTTGTAGATCAATTTAATTTTTTTAATTAAAATATTTATTTATATATTTCCCCTGGTTGTAAAATTTAGAATGAAAAAATATTTTTATCTTTTCTAAAAATGTTATTAATGAGAAAATTTTCACCGAAGTAATATTTCTAGAATTTATTATTTAATAGAAGAACCTTTAACTTTAATTTCATTTCATTATATATTTTGTTCATAGATCTCATATTGTTAGTAAAAATTTCTTCTTTCTTTTAATTCAAAAATTTTAAGTTTAGGTATTTTTTTAATAAATATTTGCTTTCCAAAAATTATTATCAATTTTGTTAATTGCTATTATTGTTTATATTCAACGTGTAAAAACATAATTTCTTTTATATTCAAAAATATTAGAAACATGAGAAAATGGTGTTTATTGCAAAATTTCTTTGAACAGATGTGTCGTATAACCCTACAATGCATCGTGTATTATTTCCATTTACAAATTCCACGAGACTGTTCCAAAAACAACAATAAGTGTTGGAAATCCTTTATTAAATGCTATTTGATAAATATTTGTTATAAATAGTTTAACCACTAAAAATGATATAATTTTTTTTTGCATTGTAAAAACTATATTAATAAAAATAGATTTTTAATAGTAGAATTATTATATTATGATTTGTGTCACTGGGATATTATTTAATTCAAAATGTAGCTATTTAGCACGTTTTATTTTATTTATTTTTTTAATTTCACAAAAAAATATTTAAATTGTTTAAATATTTTTCCTAATTTTTATGCTGGTATT
>JAPMOR010065948.1:17806-54718 GCA_026543865.1 Argiope aurantia
AAGAAAACATAGATGTTTCTTTGTTTTATTTGCCAGTTTTATTAGAGTGTAAGTCCTACATTCCAAAAATTTTTATTCTGAATGAATATTTATATTTAAATAGCATCTATTTAATTCGATTTATTCATCAAATGTAAGACTAAATTTTTCATCATTTACTTTTAATTGTATTAGCTCGTGTTTCAAAGAATTGCGAACACCGTTACTGTAGTTTATAACAGTTCTTCTTATAGTGTTAATCGATGTTGGTAGATTTTTAAAACCTTTGACGGATTATGATTTTCTTAATTCAGTAGAGGTGCAAAGCACTCGAAATGGCAAACCATCTAATGCTGTAATTTTATTTATTATTTCAACAAAATTATTATTTTTAAATAATATAAAATCTCTGATCGCCTGGGCTTAGAAACTGTGTTTAAATTTGTATCTTCATCGCAATTAGATTCTCACCTCTTCAACAAATTTGTATCATGTTTTCGTTTTTCAATGTGTATGGAGTCCGCGTGTACTTCCTCCATTCACTTTAATAACTCTTGAACATTTTTTACAATTTGCTACCATATTCTTTTCATCATATAAATAATGAAACCAAACCGAAGTATTATCAACTGATTTTTTTATGTTCTTTAAAGTTATTCTTATTCATTATTATGGGTTATTATTTATGAGTATATATATATATATATATATATATAATAAATCTGAAAAATATTTTGAACTCTAAAGTATGATATGCAAATACAATGTGAATAACAAACTCACTAATTTAAAAAATATCGAAATATTACATACGCACTTTTTACACACCTACAACCTTGTTTTCACAGATACGAATATCAGACTACGAATCCTGCGCGTGTGCAGTATTGCTCGGAGCTGTAATAGGATAGTTTTAACCCACCTCCTTGGATGATTCACTACTAGTATTTTATCACTTCCCTTTGTATTCACAGTCTAATTAATTTAGACTGTGTTCAATTAATTTAGACCTGTTAGGGAAACATAAAAACAAAAACGTATATTATTTCGCTATGTTGGCGATCCCTGAACATATAGGTGGAGACAATTTTAAAATTTTCTAGTAAATACTGAAAAAGCGGTATTTAAACTTTTGAATACAGGTATTACAAAATTCTACAAATGGCTCAAAATACCGGTATTCGGTATCCCGGTATACAGGTATTGCAATCCCTACTAGGGTTAATCTTCAAAGAGTTTAGAAACTATCACTCCATTGCATAATAAAAAAATTGCAAACAAGTATTGCTGTTGTACTTGATTTAATAACATCGTTCTATTAAATTTTACTTGACTGACAAAAATATTATTAATTCTATATTTTCTTATTTACTATAATTGTTTCTAATTGAAACAATATATTTAGAACTGTGATACTTTTCCTATTATTACAAAATACTGTATAATATGGTTACGATATCTTCACCATTTTATCTAGCATTCAGAACGGTGTACAGCATCATGGGCATATCATAGAATATACAGTTTTCTACATAACGCGCGAAATTTTTCAAAGCCTCTAGTTCGTATTTTTTGTCGGTTACGATACTTTCCTTATATTTTGTTTACGAAAATGGAAACATAGCAGTAGAATCATTTGGAATCGCATAAGCACACTTGGGAACAACATATGTCCATGTGGAAAAAACACAAATTTTAAACTTGTTTCATTTAAATCATATAGGAAATTTCAGTAATATAGAAAATAAAATAATGCCTGCAAAATAATTAGAGTTAACAATTAATCCTATTGAAGTTTTATCCTACTACCCTACTTTTTGCTAGTTAGTTTTTAATAATGAATTTCTGGAAAATTATTGCATAAGCTTCATAGTAATTTATTCCTAAATCTAAATTTTCCCTCAACTGAGCACACAAATTCTCTATTAACAAGATCAGAAAAATAAAATTTCATTTTTAGCATACCTAAAAAAACACCCGCATATTACGAACTTTCCTCAAAAGTAACGTAAGTACTTAGGTAAGTAATTTTCTTATTTTTCGTCTTATCATCGAAAATAAGTATTAAGTGTTCCGATTTCTATTTGTGAAAGAAAAGAAAACTCGGATATTAATATTCATTAAATAACATTAATATTCATCGTGCGATGTGACGCCTCTGAAAAACATTCTGGTTCGATTAAAGAAAAGGTGTAAGTAGAATAACTTGATTTAAAAACTTCCGTATTAGCTATGCATTGCACGAATTTTTATCCACGCTGATGGCTAATCAAGGATAATTTTATACCTAACTTTATGATACAAAAAAGCCTGAGCAGTTCTTCGTGTCAAGGACTTGATAACTTAGGACCAATCTGAACTTGTTGGTCTAATGGATTAGAGGAAATTTTGCCAACAATTTTCTGAAAAAATTAAATAATGATTTTTTGATATGTCGCCATAAGTTTAAAAGATTTTGCATTAATTAAAAAGTTATGATAAAGAAAATTAAAAATTCAGTCCTTTTTTGAAAGAATTTTTTATTTTGATGTTTAAGAGGATGGTGATCTCTTTTAGGCATTGTCACAAATTAGACACTTAGAGTAGTATGAAACTATCATAAACATACGTTAAAAAATAAATACATCAAATATCTTTTCAAAAACTCTTAAAACAAAGTAGATTATTTTTAAAAGATTAAAAATATATAATTTAAAAAAAACATTCCAGGAAATGTAATTTTTTAAAAAAAATTCTATTATTTTTTCATTATTATCCTAAGAAAATTTATTTAGAATAAAACTGAGTATCCTTTTCTCATTCCAAATGAAAGCTAATTTTTTAAGAAATTTTTTTATGCACACGCACTAGATTTATTTTCATAAAAATTTTACGTTTTTCTAAGTAAAATTGACTTTTAACTTTCTAAAAAAAACTCAAGAAAAATAAAATGCATACATAATATACACAATTTTCTCTTTAATGTTTAGCGGCAATCTTCATTATCAATTTTATTATCACATAAATTTGATAATGATTTTCTCAAAAATTAAGATAGCTGGAACATTTTAAAGGTGTTTAAATCTAAATCGAGCAACGTTTTGAAAAAAAAAGTTATTAAAATTTTATTCCCCAAGTCAATAAAAATATAAAGGCAATAAATATATAAAGGCAATAAAAATATATTTTGTAGTGCTCTATAAATTCAATATAAACGAATATTTTGGTGATGAAACAATTAAAAGATATTTTCACATTTTTGCCAATATTTTGCTAATTTCAAAATCCACCTACAGCGAGAAAACGTATTTTGGCGACCTATTGATATCAAAATTTGACACGAAACTACATTTGTAGTCATAAGATAACATACCGAATTCAGTTGTTTTATTATTAAGTCATTGCGCTTATGAGTTATTGCATTTAGATGCATGTGAAAGCACAGACACTTAATTGTTTAACGGATAAAGTTCAAAATTTGATAAGTATCTATATTTTAGACTCTAAACCGTACAAAATTTTAACCATCTAGTTTTTTGTGCTCTGTAATTATATTTGTTCACTTGTACTCGAATATCCAGAAAGACTTTCTTCCTGTGAATGGATTTCGTTTAAAATTTGATAGAAATTAATAATTTGTGGTCATTTCATATACCAAATTTCAGATGCCTAGCTCAAAGCGTTTATGAGTTATCATGTTCTCAGAAAGACAGATATAATTTTAAAAATATGTTTCTAGCACTTAGGGATGTCAGAAATGTAAAAAAATCGTTAAAATCTCGCATTCAAAGTTTTTAAATTATTCTTCCTCCATACGACAGAATAAAATACTTCCCTTCGTATACGGAAAAGTAAAAAGGATATGACAAAGAAAACTTTTAGGATTATATTTTAACTAATTTATTAATGCATATTCATTTTGTGCATACATAAATAAATTGGCATTTTTAAAATCAGGTGCATCAGTAACAAGACAAAATGTATTATTCCATTAATTAGTTTTTATTTATTTATTTAAAGTAAGCAAAAAGATTCTTTTTAATTAGAATGTGATGAAAACTAAGCAGAAGGTTTTATCTTAAATGCAAAATGAAAGAAGAAAATCACAGCATTAGAGTGAACAAAATAGCCCAACATCCTTTGTAAAGAAAATTTTGATTGGCTATTACAATAGAGTTTTTTATTATTATTTTACTTTGATATTGTATTCCTTTTTGGGTGCTAATAACGCTTTATGTTGCTTAAAATGTTATTTTTCTTCCGAATAACACTTTTTCATACTTTAAATGATTAAGAAAAACCACTTCTCTTATATAGATGGAAAGAAAATCAAAATAAGCTAAAAGAATTCTCTGATTTATGGCTTTTCACTTTTAGCTGTTTACTATTTGATGAAAGATAATTATGTTATTTATTTTTTTTCCTTTGACTTCCAAACTTATTTAAAGAAATTTAACAATCTCGAATTATTTTTTTTTTCACTCAGAAGCCAACTTGAAACTCATTATGTGTCATTGAAACAATACTAAAAAAATGCCTAACTGAAACAAAAAAGTCTCTGAGGCATACAGTAGCATCGTAGAATCTCGAGTGATTCACATACGATCGTACCCATAAACAGCTAAAAAATTGCGAAAAAACATGAATATCTCTATTTGGAAAAAGTGTTTTTTATTGTTTTAGAAATACATGTGAAAATAATAGTTTTCTTTTATTTCATCCTGTTTTTTTAATGTAGACCTTATTCCACAGCTACACAAAATTCTTTTACAACATATATTCGTAGTTTTAGTTTTAGTCAGATGAACATTCTGTTTTGAAGCTACAAAGCCACCTATTTCGGGGCATACTTCGTATAATGGTGAACCATGGGCATCACTAACAACGATAGAGACAAGTAGATTGGCGTCTCTCTCCCCAGTTCAAAGACATTTGATTGATCCAACTGATTTCACGTGCTCTAGACGCCGACCTTCTATGGAACTGGTCCCGAGTCAAAGATCTGATATGATGCCACCTTGATTCCCCACAGATATCTAGTATGAGAGAGAATTATAAATTCTTTTAAAAAACAATCTTCTGCCATTTTCCAATATTTTCCATTATTTTTAACATATCAAAATACCAAGAAAATTATACATAAAAAAAGCTTTTTTTTTTCATTCTTTTAATGTTGTTTATATTACGTTGATAATACTTTTGTTTCAGTTAGTTTCTTGTCCTTCATGTATTTAGTTTCTGCAATTGCAGTTTTGTTCAGCATCTTCTGTATGTTACGTACAAGAACGTAAATACTATGTTTCATTATTTTTCTTTGTTTTAGTATATTATGTATTTCATACAGTATTTCTCAATACTTTGTCGCATTTGTCTTAGTAAAATGTTACATTCTAGAATCCCAATTTGTACAATATCATTCCAATGTCAAAGTATTATGTAATTTTAATCTTTGAAAGTAGTCCTGTCAGATGATTTCTGCTTTGTCAACCCTATACTGGATGTGTGCTTTGTGTGTATATATTTGTGCCTTTTTACTTTCTCGTATACGCAATATAGTAAAAGTCAAATTCGAACTTGAAATTTTTACGAAATGGATGTTTTAGACCTCCCTGATTTCAAAAAAGGAATTTTTGGAAAATATTCATTCTTTGGCAAAGATAACTCATAAACGCTTTGGGCTAGAAGGATGAAATTTAGTATAAGGCCTTTACACCAAATTTATAGATTTCTATCAAATTTTGAATAAAATCTGCTAAGGCCGCAAGCAAGACGAATAAATTTAAGTAAACAAGTTCTATAGAGTAGGCACGTTTCATATTTTGAGCCAAATCCAGCAAGGGGTTAACCATTTGTAGATGTGTACTTTCAAAAACATGCAAACGCGATAGCTTAAATATGTCAAATTTGATCTGGAATTTTGTATCGTTTTAATAGTAGTAGTTTAGTAGTTGTTTCAAATTTGGGTTTCAGTCGGTGGTAAAAACCCATCAAAAACACAAATTCAGTTTTCGGACACTTCTAATCGCATGCCAGAGATAAATTGACGAAGATGCAGTAAAAAAAGTAAATTCACTCGAAAGGTTAATATTTCGTAACTATTGTACGCCAATGCCACGCAAGGCTTTCTGTGGGATAAACTTTTATTAGAAAGAATGCGAGATTATGGGGGAGAATCGGGAGATTACTCCCGCTGGTTTTTATATGTAAATAAAAGAAAGCAGAGCGCACAAAGGAGAAAGTCGCTGAAGTTCGATAGCCTTTTTGTTCCATGTTCGCAGCAAAATTTAAATAGCTGTAAAGATTAATATCAAAGAGGCATGGAACAATGTTACGCTATATTTTCAATATACGAAACGTTCCTCGTTCATTTCTTGGAATGGCCTAACCTTAATTCCGAATAAAAAAACATATATTAGAAAATGTTTATAATCTCCCCAATTATCTTCAACTATTTCTCTATTATAACAAACCTTTAAAATTTACTTTCATTAGTTCAATTCAACGTAAAAAGATTGCCCAGCAATAAAACCCAAAATGCCGAGAAGAGTAAATTTCAACATCACCAAACTAATAAAGGTCTCAAAATAAAAACCCATTCACTCTCGTTATCGTTTTATTAACCTTTATTAAAAGTGTCGGCTCAATTTTTGCACGCCCCCTCCCATCGGCAATGTGCTATCGTTAGCCCAAGACGGCGAAACAGCGCTGGAAAAAGGAAACCCTGTTAATTTGAATTCGCTTATCGCCGCTTAAATCTATTAAGACTCACTCCGCGCTACTTTTTCACTCGTTTTTCTACTACTCCTTTTCCCGTTTTTTTCCCCTCATTCCTCTTTTATACATATCCTGCAGGATGCTGCTACTGCTGTCTGCCTTCCCCCATATAGATATATCCATCCCCCCCCCTCAAGGTTCTCATTTTCAAACTTCTTTTCATTATTACCGGGCTTCAAAAACAAATTACACGAAGAAGAGGATAGGAGAGAGATAGGGAATTAGTGAGGGGATTTCTCCCGGACTCCCGGACGTCGAATTTCCCTAAATGTAGGGATAATAGAAGATGGGGGGAATGGAAAGACGTTCGACTTGGTGCGGTTTGTTCCAACTTAATTGAGTTGGAATACGCAGATGAAAGAAGTTTAGGTTCTACTTATCTTTTTCGCATTTAACGGGACAGTTAATAGACGTGAAAAACGTTAAATGTCCCCATTTTGTAGTTAGGTTCAGGGTTTGTGGCTTTTTGATTCTCGAGCAAACGATCCAATTGGGTTCAAATTACATCGTTCTATTTATTTCATCTTTTAATAAATTACATTTTGTCATCGATATAATCGCGGGTATAAAATTCCACCGTTTATGATGCAATGCTTGAAGTGGCCGAAGAGAAATGTGAAAAACGATTATAGGCCATTCGATGGGCATTTTTAGAAAGTTTTTATTTTTGGCATTAAATGGCTTGTGAAATTCAATCTTTCGTTATGAAAGAATCAAATGTTATTTTTACGTCCTTGTCTGCTATTTTACCTCGTTTTGCATGATTTATATAAAGTAATTCTTAAAAAAAACTAGAATTTTCGTTAGATGAAAGTTTAAAAGAGGATTCGATAGCCTTTCTAGAAACTTTTCTTTTTGGCTTTAAATGGCTTGTAAAATTCATTATTTTGTTATGAAAGAATCAAATGTTATTTTTACATCTCTGTCTGTTATTTTACCTCGTTTTGCACGATTTATATAAAGTAATTCTTTGAAAAAGTAGAATTTTCGTTAAATGAAATTTTAAAGGAGGATTAGATGGGCTTTTCTAATTTTTTGGGGGGGGGGCTTTGAATGGCTTGTGAAAGTCAATCTTTTATTCTGAAAAAATCAAATATTATTTTTACATTTCTGTCTATTATTTTACCTCGTTTTGCACGATTTACATAAAGTAATTCTTAAAAAAGCTAGAATTTTCCTTAGATGAAAATTTAAAGGAGGATTCACTGGCCCTTTCTAGAAAGTTTTTATTTTTTGGTTTTAAATGTCTGTGAAATTCAATCTTTTGTTGAGAAAGTCAGAATGTCATTTTTACATTGTTATCAGTTATTTTACCTCCTTTTGCAAGATTTATATAAAATAATTCAGAAAAAATAGAATTTTAGTTAGAAGAAAATTTAAAGTAGGAATTATTTTATATTTACCATAAAAGTATTTGTATTGTATATTGTCATCTATAATAAAGGAGAATATAAAATTACAAGTTATGATGCAAATAGTCTTCTTGAATTAGTATTCGTGCAATGTGGAAAGCAATTATAATATATTCAATAAGCCTTTTTTTTTTTTATCAAATGAGTCATTTAACTTCGCTTTTGTTGTCAAAAAAATAAAAAGTTTGTTTTACATAATTTGTTTCTGTCATATATGTAAAATAATCAGTATTATTTGTATAAAATAAAACCCCTGATCATAAAAAAATTATTTATACTATTCATGCTTTAAAATTTGAAGCGAGGTTGATTTTACATTTAACTTAAAAGACCTATAATATTGGTATTTAACCTGGAGAGATTCTTGTTTAACCACTTGGAGTGAGAATTCATCTATCCTCTTTATTAAAACGGTACCACGGCGTCCTGGCCTAGGGGTAGCGCGTCTTCCATGTAATCTACGTGTTCGGGGTTCGAGTCCATGTTCGGGCATGGTGGTTCTCTTCCTTTTGTTCTCTTTGTAAGGTGCGTGAATGAGCCTCCCTGTAAAAAGGGGTTGTGCAAGCGAGTGTGTGTGCATAATCTTTATTTGAGCTAGAAGTCAGACTTCTGCCCTCGGGTGCTCAGGGGTCTTTACCCTCAGAAAAAAAAATATACGCACTGTTTAGAATTATATTGTCATTTCAATCAATATAAAAATATTAACATTTTCAATGCATATACAAACAAATATCCAGTAACTTTATATTTTATTTTTGACTGCAACTATTAGAAATCGTAAGTTCAAAAGTCCTTAAGAAGTAAAATTTTAAAACACTTGATATTTTTCTATTTTAACTTTGATCTAAATTTTTGATTCTGCTTTAAATATAAATTTTTAGATTCCTTATCACCCGGTAACCTTAATCCAAAAAGAAAGAAAGAAGGGATAGTTGTAGTCCGCTAAAAAGTTATAATCACGTTGCAATTTATTCTTTTCTTTCTTTTTATATCGAAGCTTTTAAAATGCAGAAGAAAATCTAGGAATGCAGTAATATTTTACCCATTAAATACTAAGTTTTTAAGCATGCTCCGTGAGGCATTACATTTCACTATCTTTAGAGAATGTTAAATCTGGACCTTCTAATTTTGCTTGAAGCTTATAATAAATACTTAAACTCTAAAAAGCTATATACCGATTTCAATTTTATCATTCCATCAAACAAACTTTTTTAGAATCAGGTATTTCTATTTTATAGTTTAAAAAAAACAGGTATTTTATTCAAACTTGCAGGTACTTTTATTGTTTTTCATTACAAAAATAATATAAAAAACAGATCTTAAAATTAAACCTCAACTATATTTATATTCTTTTTAACTAATTGCTTTTTTCTATTTGGTTCTCTTCGCTTTATTAATTTTTGTTACAAAAATAATATAAAAAACAGATCTTAAAAATAGACCTCAACTATATTTATGTATACTACTTAACTAAATTACTTTTCATTCTTTTGTTTTTTACTTCATGGTTTTTTTTTGTTTCAAAAATAACATAAAAAAACAGAACTTAAAAATAGATCTACACTATATTTATATTCTTCTTAACTAAATTACTTTTCACGCTTTTGTTTTTTCCTTTATTGTTTTTCGTTACTAAATAGCATAAAAAACAGACCTTAAAAATAGAACTCAATTATATTCTTCTTCTTCTTCGCTAAATTACTTTTTACTCTTTTTTTCGTTACAAAAATAGTATAAAAATCAAACCTCAAAAATAGACCTGAATTATATTTATATTCTGAGCTAAATTACTTTTTTTACTCTTTTGAAGATTATTTCCAATATAATGAAAGAAAAAAAAAATTATTAGTAAGGATTTTGCATTATCTCAAAGGAATATTTAAAAAAATATTTTTTTTAAGCATACTCTTAGTCACCACTTTTTCTTTTCCTACACACACACACACACACACACACACAAAAAAAAAAAAAAAAAAATTCTTAAAACTTTTTTTTTACAAAACTCGTTATTTAACTTTTAGATCTCGCAACCTCCATCGTTAATTCCTCTGTACGAAAGCCCTTTCTAAAAGCAGCACCTCAACCATCCAATTTCTACAATATCGTTTTTTCTCTCATATCTCTTTCTCTCTCTTCCAAAGTATGACCCTTACATCAACAGATTTACTATTCCGTCATCTCGCTCCCCATCCCCTCATCCCAAAAGATCGAGAATGAAATCCCCACGTCCGTTTCCTCCACAACCACCCCCACGGCTACCCTTTTCATCTTTTACTCCCCCCCATGAAGCTGTACCATGATCCCCCCCCCCCTTCTGAACTCATTATAGACACTGCACATAGCTACTAATGAGAAGGCGTGTCACGGCCATAGTTGGAGATCTGCCGGATCGATTTCCAGGGGGGGGGGGAGACCCGACCGTAAAAATCTTTTGGTGGGGGGTTACGACGTTAATTCCAGGCTATAATTGAACGGACATTGGGTGGCAGTTGCAGTTATGGAAACGGTGACCGGTCTCGTGGAAAGGTACCAAGAATCGTTTTATTGGCGATTTTGGACGAAAGGAGATTAGGGGGAGGGAAAAGTAGAAAATGGATCAGTGGACATGATTGGGGTAAGATGGTTTTGAATTGGTAACCACAAGCATTTCTCAGATCTGGAGTTAAAAGTTGTAACAGAGTTTTGATAAATCTGTTGATATTAAAGGATGAATGAAAAATGAGCTGGAAATCTGCAATCTATATAAAACCACTTCAGGACTTACATGTTGTATTAGCTTTGATTTCAGAACCCGCTTATATACCTCTATACGATGGCAAACCACGGGATGGTTAATCAATTTAGAGAATTATGTAGGATTATGATTTTAAGTCCTAAATACAAGTTCATTCTTCAGAATGGGAATGTTTCTAATTGTTTACTCATATGTATCACAAAGAGGATTTAAACTTCTAAGTACAGAAAGACAGTAATTTAAAAGAAACCGGGAGTAATTTGACCTCTTATCAGAACTGTTGTTGATTTGAGCGGAAATGAGCCAATAAAAAATGCCTAATTGCTGTTAAAATTAACAATTCACTTATAATATTCTTTAATATAAAGCTCTATACGATGGCAAAAGAATTATATTTGAGGCATTATTGTGAGTAACTAGGAAACCGAGCTTAATTCGACTGTTTTTCCTCCCTAAAAGCGTGTTTTATTCAGCAAAAAGTGTTTAGATACGAATAGCGTACTGATTACATACGGCTATTTTTCAATCTTACCTCATTTCACATCAATTAGCGCCATCTCACAAAATTTTGAGGTACCAGTAGGTTATCTCCTATGTCAAAAATGTAAGCCCCACAAAAGTTTACGAGATGGCTCTATATGACATTGTCAGCATGACAGCAGATAGAAAAAGGCTCTAATAGTTAGTTATAAAAAAGTGTCTTATGTATGTGTGTATAAAATCGCGTTTTTTCAGGAAAGATACCTGTATAGATGAACTTAAAGAGCAAAACCTAATCTAAATATAAGCATTGATCCAAATCATTAGAGCCGTTTCCAAGATACACGAAATAAATTTCTATATTTGCAAAAATTGCTCGTTTAATGCTATAAGATAAAATAACGCAGTACTATAGGTCAATTACACGCATAATTTTGGATTTTTCACTGATTGTTTCGGTATGAATTCTTGCAAACAGCTTTGAATATTTTTTAAAAGAATTGATGGTTTGGTTAACAACATCCTTATTCATATTTTTAATTTTAACCGACTTAAAAATACAAATTTAGACTAAGTCTTTACAACTTTTTATTCAAAAAAACTTTTTATTCAAATTTTATTCAAAAAAAACTTGCATGCATATATAGAGCAATAAAATAGCGTACTAAAGAAAATACAATGGCTTTGACATTTCTATAACAGCATTTGCAATTAAATGATTTAAGGCGAAACCAACATAAAATTAATATCTTGCCATCCTGAAACAATAGTCCAGATCTTTAAAACTTTGTTTCTTCAAGGAAATGTTCTTATATTTATAGAGCAATAAAATAAAATTGCATACCAATGACAATATCTTGGGTTTCACAATAAAAAGTTTGCAGCTAAATGATGTAAGGCGAAATTGCCATGAATTCAATACTTTACCATAATTAAACAATGACCTATACCTTTATAACTTCATGATTTCAAGGAAATTTGCCTGCATATGCAGAGCAATAAAATAAAATAGCATACCAATAAATACATATTGGCCTTGACATTTTTGACGGCATTTTTAACTAAATGACATCAAACTGAATCCCCGTGATACAGATGTTTATAAATTTATTTCATCAAAGAAAATCGTTTGTATATATAAATGAATAAAATAAAATAGCATACTAATAACAATATATTGGCTTTGACTTTCTATGAAAACATTTGCAGCTAAATGAAATACTGAAAAACTGCCATGAAATCAATACTTTACCATCGTGAAACAATGCCTCAAACCTTTATAACTTCATGTCTTTAAGGAAATTTGCCTGTATATGCAGAGTAATAAAAGACAATAGCATACCAATAAATACGTGGCTTTTTTGACGATATTTGCAACTAAGTAATATAAAGTTAAATCGCCGTGTCACACATTTCTTTATAAATTTATTTTGTCAAAGAACATCATTTGTATATGTAATTGAAGAAAATAAAATAGCATACCAATAAATGTGTATTATCTTTGGCATTTTTCGCCATTTGCAACTAAACAATATAAAGGTACATCGCACGGCACATATCTTTATAAATTGATTTTGCCAAAGAAAATTACCTGCATATGTAAATTAATTGAATAAAATAGTATATTAATAATAACATTTCAATTTGAAATTCTTATTACAGCATTTGCTTGCAATGGCACAAAACTAAATCGCTTGCCTTTGAAATATTAAAAAAAAAACTCGAAAAACTATATTTTTTATTAAAATCCAATAATTAATATTATACTTTGATAACAATCGGTTTCTAATAAAGCTCCTATCTTTTCACAAATTTGAATCTTTACTTATGTATTTTAAATTCATTTCCATTGAAAAATAGTAAAATCCTAAGAAATTAACTTTTATGAAATTTTTATTCATAAAAGATGAAAAAAAATCATCTTCCCAATAATTTTTTTATATCTTCTTAGAATCAAATAAACTTAAACATACCTACCTTTAATTTTTGCAGACGCATTTCGCAAGATAAAAACCTTGTCTTAATTTCTCGTCACTTGGATGTTGCGAAGACTTACAGCGAAGCATTTTTATTTCTTGACGTGAAGCGTTCGTTGAAAAGAAGCTGTATAACTTTATCCTATCTTTGGAACGCCTTCATCTAAGTGTTTTTTCGTTTCTTCTAAAGAGCTTATCTTGGAACGTTTAGAGCTTGAAAGAGTTCGCTAATTAGCAATAGAATTGCTGTCTTGATGGCTACTAATAGATCGTATCTCGAGTTATTTTTAATCGCAATTTCCATGAATTCATCAGCATCTAACTAACTCTTTTTTAAATATAGGATTATGGTCTTATAAACTCTTGATGTATCGGACGTTTCAGAGATAACTTAAGGCAATTATTTAAGCAGAAAGTTCCTCAGTCCTTTGACCTATCACTAAGTTATTTATTTTTAACCCCTATGTTGAGAAGTGATTCATATTTTTTTCATTGTTATTTTTCTTTTTTTCTTTCAATTTAATTTAAATTATTTAATAACTGGATTGTTAATGGCTATTTATTTTATATGTTTCTGCTTTATCGAAGGTCTTGTGTTGAAGCTAGGACATAAACTAAATAAGAAATACATAGTAGTTGCGTCTTTCAAAAAACTTGATTATAATGATGCAGAAGTTATGAGAAAACATAAGAATGATTAACTATTGATTTGGAACGGTAATTTTGTTCAATGAAAATATTTTATCTTTTCTTGAAAAGATCTAATTTATAAACCGAATGTTATTGCCTGATTGAATGCCTATTTTGCCATTATTAAAATCCCTATAATCCGAAATATTTGAGTTTTATATATATAACTGTTTATTGCAATAAAATCTGGTGGAAAATATAAGTTAAGATTACATAGATGAATTTTAATGTCACAAATATTATTTTTTAGAATTTTGCAAAATAGGCAATAAAAGATATGTTTTATATTTTCAGAAATGAAAATTGTTTTCAAGTATTCAAGAACTTGCATATTAAATGGATATATCATTCATCTTTTAAGATTGTTGAAAAGTTTTAAAAAATTCATTGTTTCTCAATTGTATTTTTCATCAGGAATAAAATTCAAATATTGTAATTATTTTTATTCATGAAATCTGATATTTGATATTATAAAAGAAGATCTATTTTCGTTGTGGATATCATTGTTTCGATTTTGATTCTTGTAAAATTAAAAAATGAAATTATCTGAATGAAAGAAAAAGTATTTCTTTTCCATTGGCGCTGTAATTTAAAATTCTTTTATATTCAATTATGCAACACGTTTTTTCCGTTGATTACATTTTTAAAATAATAATTAGCCTTCTGTCAACGCGAAATGAATATGTATATTTGGTATGACAGAAAAAATGTATGGTTAAGGTATAATTATGAGAAATCTTCTGAATATAACAAATACTTGTAAGTGATTTACTTAAATTTATATCTATAGTCATATTATACAAACATCATTTTTTTCTTCAGTATATGATATTGCTCATTCTCAATTATTAACATTTTAAAAATATTGTTCAAGGTAGTTGACAATTGCATCTCCGCTTCACAAATCAAAATTTTTTCCTAAAAGCAACTATTTACAATACATGTGTTTCACTTTCTCGTATTCATAGTATAAAGAATTTATAGTGATAGAATTTATAGCGTCAAAATCTCGAACTCGAGATTTTGACGAGTCTCCACATTTTAGACCTGCCTGAATTCGAAAAACACATTTTTGAAAAATGTCTTTCTGTCTATCTGTCTGTCTTTGACAAAAATAACTCAAAAACGCTTTGAGCTAGAAGAAAGAAATTTGATATACAGTTTTTAAACCAAATATGTTGATTTCTATCAAATTTTGAGTAAATTCTGTTCAGAGAAAGACCGTCTGGCTGTTCGAATGTAAGTTAACACAATAATTACAAAGTGTAGAAAACTAGGTAGATAAAACTCAGTACACAGATTTAAAATCTGCAGTATAGAAGCCTATCAAATTTTGACGGAAATCCAACTGCAAGTTCACTGTCTACCGGCTTGTAATTTCAGAAACACGTAAACGCGATAACTCAAAAATGCAATGACTTAAATATCTATAGTTATAATAAAGCTCAATGTGTGTGTGTGTGTTGGCGCTCTACAGGCCAGACCATTCAACTTACAGCTACCACAGTTAGCACGTGTATACTTTGGAGGCCGGGAATGTGCACCTAGGGGTTATTTTTTCGAATTTTTAATTAGAATTTTATTTATTTAAAAATAAGCGAAATTGCGGCGTGTTTCTGCTATCACTTCCGAAAATATTACCGTAAAAAAAAGATTTTTATATGAAATTAAAGACAAAAAATTTATCTTTTAAATGATGCCAATGTTTCAACCTTAAAATTAAATTTCTATTTTTAATGAATTTTTAAATAAATATTTTAACTATATTTTTCAACAATTTTTTTCGTACAAAATAAAAATAAAATTTAAGCTGCACGAGCACGTTTCGCATTCATGGGAAAAAAAACTAGCTTTTTTCAAAATGTTGCCATCACATTGATTAAAGCTCCAATTAAAAATAAATTAAATCTTTTTGGAAATGAAATCTGCAAAAATATAATTTTCGGCACATGTCTGTAGGAAATGAAACAAATATGAAATATTATTTTTCCTAAAAAATAAATTAAAGAAAAATTATTTTATGATCTTTCACACTCTCTATATTATTAATCCAATAAATCAGTTTTATTTTAAGGCAAGTTTTGTTTAATATGAACAGGATATAAATTCAAATCAGGGCCGCACAGCTAATTTGTAAACCTTTAGTAAGACACAGATATGCAAAAATGGTCTAAATGGAAAATGATTATTTTTTATTTAACTTGATTCAATAAATGCTTTAATAAATAACGAATTTTTGATTTTACATAAAGCTTCTGCTGTGGAAATCACGAATAACAAAATGTTCTTGAAACACTAATATTTTAAATAAAAAAAGTTAATTTCCAATTAACTAAATCAATCACTTAAACTGACTGATTTATGAAAATTTGAATTCAATTCAATTCACTATTCAATAAAAAAAAGGATAATTTTAGATTTTCCATAGATCGTTTCAAAGAAAATACGCCAATCAGCGCGCAGGTTTCTCAAGATTAACTGGTCTAAGATTATGAAAATGTTGAGTTTTTCTAAATTTTTAACATTCAAAACTTCATAAATAAGTCTTTGTTGATCGTGGAAAATCGAAACATTCATTCATTTATTTAAAATTTGGTGTGTCCAGAATATTTCTCAGAATATGATACCTTACTGTATTAAATTTAGACTTCATAATTTTTGAAATATATTTATAGGCCGGAACAAAATATTATTATTGATTTCATTTCAATCCTTTTGAAAGCAAAACTAAAAACTGAATTTTATGCTGAATCTGAGAAGTTTTTATTGAATTATTCTTTGAGATATTACATAAATTATAAAAAATATTTTGTAGTTCACATAAGACTTAAATACCGAGCGATTCTGTTTGCAATATCCATATTCAATAATAATAATAATTAATAAATAACAATAAAGATGATAAATAAAACGCTTGGTTTTATTAAAAAATATCTTTATATTAATTGCAATTTCATCATTTCCACTTTAAATTAAAGCTGAAGTTTTATCGGAAAAGACAACAAATTAGCAAAATATATATAGTAAATTTAACGAAACGATTTAAACAACTGTATAAGTTTGGTATGACTATCAAAATGTGAAGATTAAAAATGCTTCGTTTGAGAATCTATTAAGAGACCAGTTACTTTAAATATTTAATTGAAAATTGTAGCGAGCGGTAATACTGGCGAACCGGCTGGTCGCCAAAGGCGGCTAGTATTAAATCTGTTATAGAATTTTGTTACTAAAAGCGTAGTTTTGTGTTAAATTTTTATTTTCTTCGGTCGAGAAAAAAATATCTAAAACAGAACCGATTTTTGGATATTACTAACTCATATCAGAGATTAATCGCCAAAAAATAGCCAAAGATGGTACGATAGATTCAGTAAAAATGCTAAATTCGTGCCAAAAGTTAATATTTCATAACTATTCTATGCCAATGGCATGACAAGTTTATTAGAGAGTACGCGAGAATGGTTTAATAAGGCAGCTCCTGCTGGTTATTTTGTTGCCACTGATTTTATATTTTAATATTTGCATGTAAGTCGAATTTGCACATTTGCATATTTGTACCTTAGCCAAATGTGGCTCTTGCGCCAAATAATCTCACAAATCGCAATCAAAATCCTTGCTGGTTATTTTACGATTGCATTTTCTTTTTCAATATCTTTAAATGCGATTCTTAAAATGAAATTCTTTCCAAATAATAGTTTAATTTTGTAATAGATCGTCAAATTACCTGCACTTCATTTTAAAACAACCTTCTCATACAGAATGGTTATATTGATTTATACTTCTCTACAACAACAGTAAAAAAAAAACATGTATTGACATTTTGTTTGTGTTCTTTTATGGCAAAGGAATTTCTCTCCAATATATGATATCTGAGATAACTTTTCCCCCCTTTGAGATCTTCTCTTACAGGACAAAAGTAGTAAACCATCAGACTTCATTTTTTTAACAATTCTCGAGCCGTTACAAAAACGAACCTTCATCGGACAATTCTTCTTTCCACTCTAATGGGACTTCACCAGCAGAAGCTACGTTCCCCTCGCTCGTTACCTATCAATCGAACCTATGTGCTTGCTCTTCGTCTCAGTCATCCACTTGAGTTGATGACTCGCCCTAGGGGGTCAGAACCACCCCACGGAGAATATTATTATTTCTTTTTTTCAGTTCTTTTTACTCTTCAGCGATGAAGACTTTTGCTGACAGGGGAGGGATTTAAAATGGGTCTCTTTGAGAGAGGACATCGAAGACGAACTGTTATGTTAAGCTCAGCAAGGCCTTTGGGAGCATGCTTGCGTGTGTGTAGATATAGATATAGATGCGGGTATAGATATGGGTCGTGTTATAGATCTTCGGCTAAATTGCGGCGTGCCAGTTAAATAAATGGTTTCCCTCAGGGTCCTGGAAATGATGTCCGGTTTTAAGTTTACTTGTGTATTTTGTATCGTATATCGAAGAAGTTTTAAATTTGATCCGAGAATTCTCAGAAGTTGAATCGCTCTAGTCTTGGTTGATAACAGGATAGTATGGAAACTTTTCTTCTTTTTAAATTGATAAGCAAAATTGATTTGGAGAAGAGAGTCAAGCTAGTAACTCTGCAATAAAGTAACGATATCCATTGAATTGAAAGCAGTAATTTTAATATTCTGAAGAATTCTCTGGTTAGAGTCATGCACGTGTTTTCAAAGCTACAGAAATATTTTAAATCAAAGAAATAGTAAAATCCTTCGTAACGGTCTCTGGTTATCCAGAGAGATTAAAATAGTGATGCTATTGAAGATTAAAATTTAAATGCATAATTTAGGATTACGAAAAAACGAATAATTTTTTTTAAAAAAATGAAATTTTTAAAGTTTTTACATTTTTAATAAATCCTGGTTTAAACATGGTTGTTCTTTACCTTGTGTTCTATATGAGGTGTGTGAAAGTGCCCTCTTGTAAAAAGAGGTTGTGCAAGCGAGTGTGTGAATGTCGTCTTCATATGAAATCAGACTTCTGCCCTCGGGTACTCAGGGGTTTTTATACACTTCGAAATTACTGCATCCCTCTTATCCCGATAAGGACTTGGTTTGAATTGGTGTTCAATTCAAAGGGGATAAGCAACAACAACAATATTTAAAAAGTAATTAAAAAGTAAAGTTAAATAAAAAGTTTTTTATTTTAATTATTAAAAGTAATTAAGAATTCTTTTATTTAATTATTCTTAACTTTTTATATAAATAAAAAAATATTTTAATTATTAAAAGCAATTAAAAGTTTTTTATTTAATTATTACTTAAGTTTTTTATTTTAATTATTTTGGATTATTCAGTTTCAATTTTATAATTTATAGCTAAGAAGTATTATGAAATATGTAATCAATTTTTTTTCAAGGTGGACTCAAACGAAAAGGAGACCTTAGCTGTAGGGGGCGATATAACGAATTCCAGTGAATTCATATGTTAGTCGATAGATGGCGTGGTAGTATTCTCAGTTATACATATGGAGTTCACAGCTTCTCATCAATATCCTTATTTATGAAGAATTATAAAAGACTTTCTACTCTCTGGATAGCCACACATTGTGATTAATAGGGCCGTGATTCAATTGTGGAAGATATAACTTGAAAGAATCGTCAGATTATTGCACATGAAATTACTGCTAAGCTGTCGATAAACAAAGGAACTGTGCTTCAAATAATTCATAAAAATGGTTATGACAAAGTTTGAGCACATTGAATACTCAAACATCTGGATCCGTCAGCAACCTAAGAGTTTCTACTCTGAAGCTTTCCAATCCCTGGAATCAGTGTTTCCATGTCAGTGGCGATTACTTATAGTTGTACTGTCTCACAGGAATTATAATTATAATATTATTAATAAAAATTTCTTTGCATATATAACTATAGCCAACTTTTCATTTGAACATACATATTTATTTTATTGATTATTTATTATAATTGATTCGATTTACTAATTTTTAAATTGAGTATTGAAAACATAATGAGTGTCTTTACATAATAATGTAATATTAATTTAATAATTATGTAATAGTCTTTACATAATGAGTATTCCAAAACCGGAACACTCATTATGCCAGAACGTCTCAAATATCACCCAATAGATTGTACCTTTTAACCGCATTCTAATAATTTAAAAATCATTAAATTATGTAACGTTCTCAGGAATATGTATGTAAAATTTCAAAACATTAGTAAATAAGGGAATGATTAGGAAAAAAAAATCGAATATAAAATTCTGCATTTAAATGATGAAATAAGCCATGTAAAATAAAAGCGTATAAAATTATATATAATGGTCTAGTAGTCGTGTTATGGGTGCTATCATCAATTCTATGCTCTATTATCAAGACAAAGAAACAATTAAAAATATACAGGGTTTGGAGAAAGAGACAAATACAGGAAAAATAAAGATGAAGAACTTACACAAGAAAGCTCAGAAAGTAATATGTAATGGTCTGGGTTAAGTTGTTTTTATTAATTTTATACTCTGTCATCGTGAGAAAGAAATAATCGAACATATACAAGGTTTCAATTTACTTTCTGAAATTCAATTTCTAAGTTGCACGAGCTCCCAGAAACGGACACTTTGATATTCCACTAGGCTCAGATGTTCAGTATCCTACTTTAACGGGCAGTTCTCTAACTTCCAAACAATTTAAGGGGACATGGATATTTAAAGAAGTGTGCATCAGCATTGATAACTTTGACTTATTTGGAAACCCAAAACCGGAGCAATCATTATGCCAGAACATCTCAAATATCACCCAATAGATTATAATTTTAAGCATGTTCTAATAATTTGATGTTTCGCAAACTTCTATTTAAATGAAATTCATAAAATATGCATACTAAAATAAGAAAAGAGGTCAAACAAAACTTACAAGTTTCTTCTACTTTTCAATTAGTAATTTTGAAAATTGTTTGATGTTTATTTATTTCGTAGTACCAGAATTGTGCGACACTTTACAGTGTTTTTAAATTATGGATCTTTTCTGTTAATCTTTCTTTTTTGATTCCCAAATTTTAAGAGGCACAAAATTTTACTCGAAATTATTGACTCAAAATTTAATTTAAAAATACCAATACTCATTTTTCAAAACATGCAAAAAATATCCAAATTTCAAAATATAGTCGAATCTTTATTTAACAAAGTATAAACCTTCCAAAATAATTTTTTTTTAAAAGTCAAATTTAAAAGTTTGAAATCATAAATTAACACATATAAGAACATATACAGAAAATTGTTAAAAAAAAAATCTAATCTGTGCCAATTTATTATTTTTAAAAAATACGTTTGTTGAAACAGTAATCTCTTTAGTAATTCCTCTAGTGATATTTTTTAAATATTTTCATCATTATCACCTTCATCACTTAGTGTGGTGTCTCCCTTACTTTTCGTAAAACCTTGCAAAATATGTCATGTTCCGTAGGATATTCAGCAGTCATCAGTGTGGATAAAATTAAAAAGAGGAGCTCTTTCCTTCTTCAACAACTCCCATGACTTCATAACTTTTTCATGGCGACCAATTTTCTTGATTTTGATGGAATTTTTGCAAATGAGTAAACACAGTACATTACAAAAAAGAGGAAAGATTTCTTTATACAGAAATCATCTCTTTTAATAAGTACAATAAATGACATCATACAGACTCAAAGTTCTACAGGAAATTTCGTTACATAGAAAAATATTTTAAATGGAAGTCCATTGAATATTTTCTGTGTATTTTCTTTTTTCTGCAAATTACTTTTAAATGTAACCATAATTCTAGATATAGACACAGATGATCCATTTTCCAAGAGAATGTAATGCTCGAATTCATTCTTCACCATTCAAATCAAATAAACGGATGATTTCACGTCATTCTTGTTTCTTATCTGATATGGAAACTAACTATTCCGAATCGAAAGTTGTCGATAAAGCGTAGATTAGCGCTCTTTTATCGGCTCTTTTAAATCCGATGGTTATCAATTATGAGAAAGACAAAAGAACTCAGAATCAGACCTCCCCCCTTCTTTACTCACTCGACAAATTGACTTCTACCGCAATCGAAACAGATGATCAATTTACGACAGGGGCATTGTTATACTGACATTCAAACAAACATTTTAATTAATGTATATTTTTCATCGCGGGTTTATTCGAATAACTCCTCTCGCATCGATGGGAAGTTAAATTTTCGTCGCTCCTTCAAAACCTCCTTCCCCTTCCTATGGCCTCCACCCTCTCCAGAGCTGAATCCTTCAAATTACTACAAGGCAAGGGGAAAATTTTCTTTCTTTTTTGAAACAAAATTTTCATCGTCTTTAGCTAGAAGAGAGAACAAAGAGCATAATAATCATTCTTTAAAGCGCAATAATCGATTTAACAAGATATGTAAACCGGCACAGCGGCCTTATAACGGATTACTTAGCGACGAAAATTTTATTGTTTTAATGCGTCCCTTTTCATTTGCGGTCGCAAGGATACATGCTTCCTCCGTAAGATAATTTAATTAAGATATAAGGATATATAGATATATAGTCGGGGGGCGGGGGTGTTCGCGTATGGATATATATTAAAAGAGCTTTCAGAAGGCTCGAAAACTGTCGATACGTTTGTTGTTAAAGGCAAAAGAGTGTCGTGTCAGAAGAAAATGGCAATTTTGTCTGCTTGGCTCTGGCTGTGACACCATGTACATTTAATTAAGTTATTGCGTTTTAACGGGAGCGAAGGAAATAGTTTTCTAATTTTCAAGGTAAGCTAAGAAAGATATTTTGATTACGGGGGAGAGAAAATATCGAGCTTTTACTTGGGCATTTAAATTACTTCAGCCCCTCTTCTAACTTGTGTGCGCTTTATTAAGAAGTTGTTTCCGTTAAAAATCAATAAAGACGAAGGGAGGAAGGTTTCGAGTTCGATTGATTTAAAAATGTTCCTCTTTCTCTCTCGTCTCACTTTATTATAATAAAGGAGCGGTAAATGATTACATAGCTGATTAAGGCAGTTATTTTCTTCGAGTGTTGCCCGGGGTGGGGTGGGCCTGCCTCATTTTATCGTTTGCAACCCTGTCCACCAGCCCCCTCCTTCCCCGTCTACCGAGGACCGTGCCTCATTCACTATGCTCTATTAATTCATCTTTCAATTTGAGCCTTGTCTGATAGCTGATATACTCACTTCAGTTCCTTATTTCTTATTGCTTTTTTCAAAACCGTTATTTTTTTTCTACTACTTTTCTCTTATAATGTTGCAGTACATCGGGTATTCTGGTCGAAAATGATACCGGTTTATTTCATTTTAAGATGTTTTTTTTATTATTATTATTAAAGAAAAAACCAACAGATTTTTTTTTCTTTGTAATTTCTGATGATGCGAATGTTGTTTTTTAAGTTCCTTAGGGAAAATTATGCTTCGTTTAAAACGAAGAAGAGAATTAAAGTGGGATTGAAACAATTATGTTTTTTTTTTTTTTTTTTTTTTTTTTTATGTCCGAACATAAAGCGTGCAGATTGCTTCGGGAGGGATGAAAAAAAATCCATCTGCATTTGAACAGAATAAAAAACGAATGAGAATTATTTTTTATCTTTCTTCTCATGCCCTTCCTTCCATGCTTTCTTCTCATTTTAGAGTGTTTAATCATTAGCAATGATTACTAATAAGACAGGAAGAGAGAATTGGCATTTAATGAAAAGGTAAAGCAATTGCCAGAGTAATTTTGCTTTTGGCTGTACTCTGATTGAAAAATAATTTAAAACAATTTGAAGTTCATAAAGAATAATACATTATAAAGGGGATTTTTTTATTGTTTGTAATGCCTTAGGATAAAAATCTTATTTCTTCATAAGAAAAAAACAATTTACAATTTTAATACTCTATTGCCAGAAATTGCAATATTTTGAGCTTAACCAAAAATTCTTATAATTCACATTAATTATTGCAATCGTGTTATAATCCATGATACAGTGGCATGGCTACCCTCGGGAAAGGATGGTAAGATACTCCTAACATTCGTCTTAGAGAGTATCAAAAAGACAACTCGTTAATGCGTGTAATGTCATTTTTTTAAGAAAAAGTATTTGGAAAATGCTATGCCTCAGGCACAATTTGCACTTGGGAAGTCAGTAATTCAGAATAAGGGTGAACAAATTATATTGCGTCCGGGCGCTACTTTCCCTTACTACATCTCTCATTGACCTCTCCAGAATTTCACTGAACTCTTTCTTATGAAATTATGGTGATATGATAATAGGATAATAGAATTTCGGGATCGGCACACCAATATGACAGATCGACTTTGCCATTAGAGATACTAACTTGGCAATATGAAACAAGCATAAAATACAAACGCAACATTTGTGACTTGGGTGAGGTTATTATGCAAAACATGAACATAATGATGCATGTATAATGACTTATAAGTTTATTTAGATGAAAATGGAATTTCAGGCTATACTATCTGGTTTATACATTTCTTTTTTCACTTTATCTTTATATCCCTTTAGGAAGCTTGAGTTTAGAATAAAACGAGAGGATTTTTATACTGCTACTATTCAAATGCTTAGTTTTAAAATTGTGATTCTAATAGTTTGAATTTGCAAAAGAAGGTCAGTTATAATTGGCGGACAAATTTTACAGGAGTTATGTTTTTTTTTTCAATTAAATATATTCTTATGAGAAAGAAAATAAATCTATAATTTATGTGAGAGTAAAATAAGGTTCTAGAGAGCTCATTAAAAATGTTTTTTTTCTCAACTAGTTTCATAACTAATTAATCTCAGTTAGAGTAACATTCATAATTACCCTGGTATGCTCCCAATTAGTCCAGAAACTGTGGGGTGATTGGGAATAGATATTTAAGCTTCTAATCATAGTAATTGATTTGAAGAAATATTATTAATAAAGAAATTGTTGATAAGAAACGGTTGCTTAGTGTCTTAGAATTTATTTTTCCATTCGTTTCCTATACCCTGAATACTCTCTGTGTTTCAATAGAAATCTAATATATAACATATCAGTATTCAGTATTTTCAATTTGGAATAATTCACTATCATTTCATTCCCAATTTTGTCGAGAAAAGTCTTAAAACAAAACTTTATAAAAACAGAAATGTCTGGATATTTTGAGCCAAGAGAAGGAAACCTAAGATTCAAAGACTTATTTTAAAACAAATAAGGACAGTAGTTTTCAACGTAGGAGTAGAAAATATAGCTTTCATTTCAAATGGAGCATTCAATCTCCAATTAAATTTTCTCTGATATTTATGATACTTAAAAAAATCTACTCAATTACAGAATCTAGTCGTATATCTTTTATCTAAATCTTGGCAATCGTAAACTATCATTAATTACGAAGACAAATCTTAATTTAGTCAAACTCAAATTTTTCAAAACCTTTTCATTCAGCTGACCACCAATGCTTCAGACGAAAACATAATGGTCATTAATTTCGGTGTTTTCAATATACTCACTCAAAATATGCATATGTGTTGAACAATCAATAACGGGGGATAGGATTCGAGATATTTCTTTATTTACATAATTACTATTTCTAAATGAAAAGAGTCAAAAATCTTTTTTTTTGAAGTCAAGATTCCTCTTTTAGTATCACATTCCCTTTCTTGAAAGCTTTTCTTCTATGCTCGATGCCAATCAACATAAAATCATTATTAATGAATGGCTCTCAAATTTGAAAAATATTATGTATGTATATGGTATGCACATGGAAGATTCTACTCAAATATAATTTGTTAAATTGGCAAAAATTAATAAACTTTATTTTTAGAATAGGAACCAACCTTGTTTCTAAATTTAATATCACTTCCTACCATATTTTAAATTGTCCAAGAAGTATGAAAAATATAGTGTTTATACTTTCTCGTTTACATAGTATAGAGGAAATATTGTAATCTTCCAAAAATTCGAACTCGAAATTTTGACCACATCGTGTCTCCAAATGTTAGACCTCCCTGATTTCGAAAAACACACTTTTTAAAAATGTCCGTATGTCTATTTATCTATTACAAAGATAATTCACGAATGCTTTGAGTTAGACGAATGAAATTTGGTATATGGTCTTGACTCCAAATTTGTAGCTTTCTATCAGCCTTTGAGCTAAATCCGTTTAGAGAAAGTCTATCTGTCTGGCTGTTCAAATATAAGTTAACGCGATAACTACAAAACAAAGAAATCTAGATAGATAAAATTCGGCACACATAATTAACATCCATAGTGTAGATATTTATCAAATTCTGTGCCAAACCAACAAGTGGTTGACCGTCTGTCGGTCTGTACTTTTAGAAACATATAAAAGTGATAACTTAAAAACGCAATGACTTAAATATATCAAATTGATTTTCGATTTTGTAACTTCAAGTGCAGTTTTATGTTAAATTTTAATTAGCTCGCGATGAAAACTATCTGAGGTAATTGAATATCCTAACCAGCTTCTCAAAAGCAAATCTATAAAAGATAATTATATTTTTCTTGTAATCATAATATCTTATAAATGTAAGAAATGTATAATTTAGAAACTCAGCTTGCAAATATTCGACGAGGGGAATGAATTTAGTTATAACTAAAGTTAACAATCATTATTAAATTTCACTGGAAAAAGCGGATTGTCTTCTTTTAGAAGGCACATGTTTCTCAGTTCGCTCAAGCTTCACCTCTGCATATTAGAATCACTGTTACCAATTACTTCATAATCCCAATTATCCTAATCTAGTTTTATACAATTAGAAGCTATAGAAATTATCTTAAAATTTGGACTCACATTTTGATGAATCTCCCCTTTTAGACTTTTTTTCAGTCTAAGAAATTGTTCTATGAATTAAAATTATGTATATGAATAAAGCTCCACAATCGGACAAATTAGATCCAAGCAATTCAAAAAGAAGTTTTTACTCAAAATTTAACAGCACATCCAATTTTGGACGAAACTCATCAATATGAAATTATTGAAAAAATTTAAGTATGCAACAAATTTTCAACAAAAATTAATAAACAAGGTAACTGCTTATCGGTCTGTTTTTTCTGCATGTAAGCACGATAACTGAAAAATTCAACAAACTAAATCAATGAATTTTGTTGAAAGATCTTTAAACCAAAATAGATGTGTGACGAATTTTGGACTACGTTTATCCATTCGTAATATGCCTCTATATCTCTTAATATATATGAACACTATGACTTAAGAATGACTCATGGTTTTATAGCCGAAATTGTATATCTGAATCAAATTTTGAGTGATAAATCAGCCTACTAGAAGTGGTCAAAAATAAGATTTTTTTTTTCGCTTTCTGTTTTTATTTGGCGATTTTTAGATTGCTTGAAGATTCCTAGGCTCTAATATACATAAAATGCCAAGCTTTCGTCAAGATGATTGCCTTACCGTATTTACTAGACAACTTTCTGATTATTCCAATATATCCAACACAGAAGACTACAAGGGGGTTTGAGCGATTTGCATTTTCTTGTGATGTACGGTAGTGGCCGTAAAAGTACACAGGTGCTGCCAAAACTACCGAAACTGATCCACTTCACTATAATAAGAAGTTGAACACAAAATATGTTGTGCGCTATACTGTTAAAACTGAAAACCAAAGAGGGAACACTGCTGTTCTTTCTTATTTCAGTGTGTTTGTAAATGAACGACAAGCGCAGAATCTTTATAGAATGAATATTTCTCTTTAAATTAATCCATACTGGAAATTAATTTTTCATAAAGACTTTTTGTCCACGTTAAACTGATTAATTAGTAGCTTTTTGAGTGTTTTTTATCCTTAAAATAAAAACTTTTTGTTTATTTATACCTTATTCATAAATAAATCGAGCTAGCCACGTTTGGCGGACAGCTTATTCTTGTAATATTGGATTTTTTAGACGCTTTTTTTATTTTAAACTTCACATTTGTTGATGGATACGACTGAAAAATTCAAATTTAAGGAAAATAGCGCATTACAAATTACTAAGTTTCTATATTATGAAATAAAAGCGGAGGTGAAAATCCTACTTCATTGTTAATACATAATAGAAGTAATTATTATCCTAATTTGCCGGCGTTCTGGCATAGGGGTAGCAAGTATTTCCCGTGATCTGGGCGTCCCGGGTTCGAATCCCGGTTTGTTCTTCCGTTGTTCTATCTGTGAGATGTGTGAATGTGCCCTCCTGTAAAAAAAGGTTGTGCAAGCGAATGAGTGATGCGTGTGTAGCAAAGTCGTACTCTTGGCCTTATTGGCGCTACTATAAAAACAAGAGACGCTTCTCCTCCGGCTTAAATCGCTGTCTTCGCAACAGCGAGCTTGTCCGTGGCAAGTGCCATAAGAAACAACAACGTTATCCTAATTTGCATTGGCAAAGACTTGCGATTGAATGGTTTGGTGAAACAATGAAATTAGAGGTAATTTCATCGTAACAATGAAATATTGTTACAGCTTGTGTGTCAAATAAAAAATCGGTATTTTTTATTAATATTAAAACAGTGTAAATATCTCTTTTTGTGAATTTTTTTTTTAAAATAAGTTGATAAACACAAGAAATTTAATTTTTTATTAACATATTTTAATAAACTTTTAGAATTGGTTAAGTTAACAGTAATCATCCTCTTGTTTAAGAATATATGAACCAAATTTTATCAATTTAGTATAAAAATCATAGATTTGCCTACAAAGAATAAAAACATTCACATTTATAGAGAGAACTAATGAATCATAATTTTTAGCTATTTTATGTTTAATGCATAAGTATATTAAACTAGCCACCTTTGGCAACCAGCTTGTTTCCCTGGAATATTGGCCTTCCATTTGTAAAATTATAAATATGGAATGCTTTTAATTAAAATTTCATTTTCCTTTGTTTTTTGATAAGACTGAAAAAAATGAATTTATTGGAATTAGGTTGTTCCAGATTACTCTGCGTTCGTATTAATAAGTTTATATACTATGAAATAAACGCAGAAATGAAAATCCTACTTCGTAGTTAACGCCCAAAGGAAGCAACTTGTTATTCTAATTTACACTAGCAAAGCCACGCGATTGAATGATTTGTTGGAAGAAGGATATTAGAAGAAATTTCGTCATAACAATGAAATATTTTTGCAGATTGTGCGTCAGATTAAATTTTAAAAAAAATTAATCATGAAAAAAATTAATATCATTTCAAAAACAATTTTTTCAGTTTTAAAACAGTGCAAAAATCATTTGTTGAGACATATTTTTTAAACTTATGGAATGTAAAAAATTAACAGTGACCTTCTGTTTATGAGCACGTATATTAGATTTCCTCACAAGTGTACAAAAAGTATAAAACATACAATATATATAAAACCTATTTGTATATAATATAAATACATATATAATACATAATACATATAATAAATATAAAATACATAAATAAAATACATATCTGTATATAATATAAAACATTTGTATATAAAATATGCAAATAAACATACATTTTTAAATGGATATCTAGTAAACAGTATTTCTCAGTTAAAATTTATAAAAATCAAATAATAAATGCTGTTAAATCGGATGTAAATTTAAATGCTACGCCACTTAAAAGCACTCAATAAAAGGAGAGAAATCTTGTCTTATATTACATTACTTTTCCCTTTGTTAACAAGTGCTATTGCTGCGGATAAACTTTTCCTATTTCTAAACGAAGCTTATCATTGACCCAATTTTGCTTCTTGTAATCCACGGATAAATGGAGCCAGCATTTCTGTAGAAATCAACTAAATAACCCGCATTCAGTAGCATTTTATGAATCGTACGATTTCTCCAAATTCTAGAGCAATCAATTCCTCTGAAAGATGATAAACATGTAATTTGGAAAGAAATGATGGCGTCATTGCACGAAAGAAATATTTCTGCTCTTAATAGCTCGATAAACTGAGTTGTACTGCTGTTGGACATGATTTGATGTTTGATTTGAAAACCCAAACGTGGCAATAAAAGAGAATTTAAATAATCTATTGAATACAACTCATCTGTACTTCCTTAAAGTTCTATATTAGTAGTGGACATATTAATTTTTTCGAAAAAAATGATTGAGCTGTTTATCTATATTTTTAAAAAGCGGCTATTAATGACTTGAATTCTATATTCAGTTATTTTTGAAAAATATTAAAGAGATTATGTGTGTTTGCAGTGGGCATACTAATTGTTTTCCAACAATAAGAATGAACCTATATTGAAAATTGATAATTTATAAGAATTAGTTATTATTAATAGACCGAGTCTAATGTTTTGAGCTTCTGTTATTTTCGAAAGGGACAAATGATATGATCTGTGTTAAAGGTGGGCATATTACTAATTTCAAACAAGAATGAGCAGTTTTATTGAAATTCCCTAGTTTTATAAAGCATCTGTTAATAAGAAGTTGAATCTAGTGCTCTGCATTTTCACTATTTTCATTTAAAGTAATAAGATTTTTTTTTCTTTTGAAAAAACTAACTTTTGTGAAGACATCATGTATTATTTTCATAAAATATATTCAAACTATTTTATTTTTGACCAACTTTACTTACTTTTTGATTTATATTTTTATTAAACCTGATAAAAGTTTTAAGTTTTTTTTAAATTCTTATCACAATTTTATATTCATCCAAAAAACTTTTTTTTGAGATTCGACCAATTGCAGTGTTTTTACCTTGCTTCAAATATAATAGACTGGTTGCAATATTTCTACTTTTTTTAAATAGTAGAGGTTGTAACATTTCTATTACGGCTTTCCCTTAAAGGAAAGAATTAAGAGAAAAATAAAATTATTTCCTTTATTGCAGGAAGAATTTTTAATCAGATTACATTCAGGAGGGTGTGCAGACTGCATCTAGCTTTTAGATGCGCGATATTTTATTTTATTTTATTTTTTATTCTATGTGTCATAATTTCATGTATTTAGTGCTAATAAATTGTGGAAAAACAAATCTTGGATTCCCATTGAAATAATTCGGCACTGTTTCTTTCTTTCTTTCTTGAGTCGTAATAGCCTGGTTGTAATATTTCTACCTTTCTGAAATAATAGCCAAGTTGTAACGTTTCAGCCTTTCTTAAATTGGAATGGCTTGAGCGTAATGTTTCCACCTATTTGAAATCGCAATAGCCAGGTTGTAATGTTTCAACCTATCTTAAATCGTAATACCTAGGTTATAATGATTCTACCTTTCTGAAATCATAATAGCCAAGTTGTAACGTTTCAAGCTTTCTTAAATCATAACGGCCTGGTTGTAATGTTTCTACCTTTATTATTAATATAGTTGTAATGTTGTAATCTTGGCATTGAATAATAAATGTTTAAGAGCTTATTTATTGCTATTATTCATGCATGCAACCTGATAATGTTAAATTTGTGAGCAAAACATCCTTTCATTGATGTGGAGTGGAATTTTAAAGAATGAGAATCGTATGGTCTCATTTGTATACGATAAGGTGTATATCACATAGCCTTCGTGCATCCTCAAAGCACGAAACATTATTTAGCCAACAATAGTCATTATTTAGCCATTATCACTCATCCCTTCAACGCCTATAGTAATTTTTACTCCTGTTTTCAAACAACATATAAATTCAGAATGGATGATTTGAATGGCCTGATTGTAATATTTTTATCATTCTTCAAGCGTAATGGCCTGATTGTAATATTTCTGTCATTCTTCAATCGCAATGACCTGATTATAATAAATCTATCGTTCTTATTGACAGGTTTGTAATGATCTTACTTTGGAATCGAAGAATGAAATTTCAAGTTCTGATTCCTTTGCTATTCTTTATGCATGCAGATATGATGCATGTTGAATTCATGGGTCAAATATACTTTCACTGGTGTGGTGTAGAAATTTGAAGAATGAGGATCTTACGGCCTCATCTGTATCTGATAAAGTCCATATCACATAGCCTTCATGCATCTTCAATTCAACATTATCAAATCATTATTTAGCCAATTCCACTTCCATTATCGCCATCCCTTCACCGCCGTCAATACTTTTTACTCCCGTTTTAAAACAACATACTTATAAATTCAGAATGGATGATTCGAACAATCGGAAGAAAACAAATCAACTTTTCAGAACGCTCGGAAGAATTCGCTCGAAGACTGATGACGAGTTTTAACTGATTTAACGCAACAAACGAGCGAAACTGATTCGAAGAGGAAAAGATTTTTCTTCTTTACTTCAATTAATACGAATTTCGCGGGAGGCTTCAAAAATGTATAATAACTCGGAAATATCACGTCGTCGGCATTCCTTTTTGTTCCTTCTTTATTCCAGTTCTCTTTCCTCGCAAAGATTATATCCGGGAAAGATCGGATAATTAAATTTAAAAGCAACGTTTCTAACCATCAGGATGATAAACGCGACAACGAAGAAAGGTGTTATGTGCCTTTAAATACCAATTTAATTTAATCCTGGAACAGTTTATTGACGAATCCCCCGACACATCTCGCCTTAATTTGTGATTGGCTGAAGAAAAGCGACGTATCAAAGCTCGTCGGAGATCGCGGTTAGAAAAATTTTCGTTTAGGGGAAGTGTTAACTTCGTCTGAATTCCATGGATGATAAATAATTTTTGCATTTAATGAATAAATAATTCGAATTTCTAGACGCGTTTAAATTTGCTCGCATTCTCCCTTCCTCTCTTCTCTCTCGCTAAATGTTTAAGTAATTCTTTAAGTAATTATCGCTTACGGATTCTTCGAATATTTTTTTTTCTTGATTGTTTTCGCGGGCTTTCGTGTTTGGGATTCCTGATTGGTGGAGTTTAAAGGTATCGTTAATATAAACTTTTGTATATTTGATAATTATATAACAAACGTGGATCTTTGATTTCAGATGTTTCAAATTTTTGAGATCTTTACTGATTTAAATCGGAATAAAAATATTTTCATTCCCTAATCTTGGTTAATCTCTTGAAATATTTTAGTCTTTTACGACGTTTCAGCGATTGATGAACCAAAGATTAGCTCTTTCGTTAATTAAGAGAAATTCTTTCTTGTGCGGTATGTAATTATCTAAGATTTTCATTTCAATTTTAAAAATGATTGCTAATTACTTGGTAAAGGCAAATAAGACATGTTTGCTTGCTAAAATTAGAATAAGGATTTTTTCAGAATTGATATTGATAATTATATAATTGGAATTTAAAATTGTTTGCACATTAGGGACATCATTTTTACTTTGAAAAAAAATTCCTGGGCTCTATTTAAAACATTCAAACCTAAAATTATCTCCTGGTAACTAAATATTAACTTCCCCTATTATAATATGATTGTTAATTTTTTTTGAAGTTACTAAGTAAATTAATTTGCATGTAGAATCAAAGAGTTACTGCGATAAATGGGGTCAAGTTCTAAATGTTAGTTAGAAAATTCGTTATTATGTGTTTATAGCAAAAAAGAAATATTTTTGTTATTATATGAAATTTTATCCCTATCAATTACTTGGTAATTAGTGTCAAATAATAAAAGTTTGAAAATTAAAAACTTTATTTAATTAGGTAACGTAAAATTTTTTTTAAACTATTTTATCAAAAATATTATGATAAAAAATCTTAAAGATGTACGGCATTGAAACTATGCAGATCAGATTTTAAATCATATTTGTAGCATATTTAAAATTTCCAATACATGTTAAGTAATTTTCTTTTTTTATGTTGACGATGGTTTAATTGTTTTCTTGTGATTTGTCTCATATTTTTATATTTTTATTCTGGTGTTCAAAGTTTTTAAGTAAAATATATTTTCTACTAATAATTAAAGTGTGTTTAAAAATATTATTTTATTTTCATTATATTTTTACTTTAAAAACTTTAATTATTTCAACCACACTATAAAAAATATAAAAAAAAATCTTAAATTTTTCAGCAGATGCCGCCTTTTAATTAGATACAAATTTTAATTAAAATTTATAAACTAGCTGATCATTAAGTCCAGTAATTATCAAAATATTGCACTCTCACTGGGAATGCCCAAATATTCAAAATTTGAGAATTCTAGTGAATTTTCAAAAGAATAGCAGGAAGTGAAAAATCCACTACAAAATCCCATCGTTACGAACATAAAAAAAAGTTAAATAAAATATTGTAAACAATGCTTTCTTCACCATGACTCTTAAATGCCGTTTAGCGAGGGTGGTTTCTTTCTGGCAAAGTATATCCGTTCTTTAAACTTTCTCTGGCATTATCTTAAGTTCTATTTTTGATTCTTGGTAAAAAAGAATCTGTTATTCTAAATTGCTCGCTTTTAGCTGAGATATCCAAAATTTCCTTTACATGGCGCTAAACGCTTGTTAAGTGTTCGCTTAATCTTTGTTTTCTTTTCAATGAAAAGTTCTCTATTTTGATCATACCGTCTTCCATTCGTCTGCACTAGTATATTCCAGATGGCCTGTCTTTTATGTTTAGAAAGTATTTAATAAAAAAATAACTGAAATTATTCTTAACTCCTCTACTTAGATTATCTAACACCAGCTTTTCGGTTCTCCTTTTATCCTCGTCTGCATTCCTTGTAAATAATGAGGGAGTGCGGTAAGGTACAGAAAAATGAGTCAAACCCTGAAAAAACATTATAGGTTCAAAGTGCGAGTAGTTGTCTCTCCCCTCCCCCCCCCCACGATTCGACTTCCGTTTGCAATGACAAGGTACGTCCCGTTTTATACTCCTTAATATAATGAAGAAAAGTGAGTTCGTATGTTAGATACATTTCTTTCTACTTATTGGATTCAAAATTTCACAAGAATCGACATTTTTTGTAATACCTCATTCAAAATTTTATTTATTTAAGCAGTTGCATTTTTGAGCTATATACTTCTTATGAATGTGAGCATGCAGACCAAGAAATGAAAAACACATCTAGTCTCTCAACAGGGATCATCTCAAAAAATGAGAAGCTTCCAGCATGGTAATTGGTTCTTGCCATCCTGATGGGTATTGTAATGGTGTGTGATCGAGTCACCTCCCGTCGAAGACGGGACCTGCCTCCAACTGGTACGGTTGTTCCGAGACTAAAAATGACTATTGGGCCAAAATCATGATCTGCGAATGTACTGTGGCTGCGTTGCAATCATTCAAGTTAACCAATGCCTTCGGGCTAGTCGTGGTTCACTTATGCTTGCACATCTACTGCTTTTGATAAATTTGTGTATCAAATTTCACCTACATCACTTTTTCAGCTACGAATTATCATGTTCAAATGCACACTGATAGACAGACTTTCTTTCGAAAGACTTCATCCCAATTTTGGTAGAAATCTACAAGTTTGGCCTTAAGACAGCATACCAAATTTCTGCTCTCTAGCTCAAAATGTTTGAATCTGTGTATCTGGGAATTTATTCACAGATACGCAATGAATTCGAAAATTCGTTGAAAATTCGTTGAAATTATGTCTGTATATCTGTGAATTTATTCACAGATATACAGTCATAATTTCGACGATGTGTTTTTCGAATTCATAAAAGCTTGAAAAGCGGAGTTTCGATGAAAATCCCGAGATCGTTTCTTTTTTGGGGGGGGGGGGGGGGGGGTTTAAAATTTTCGTTTTTGTATGCTTCATATACGAGAAAGTATACAACAGCAGAAGTTATTATCATGAAAATGTTTAATTGCGTAATTTTTTCTTCAGAATTGCAACCACTTTAATTTAAAATAAAAAGTTATGTCAATTACCTTAATTTTCAAAGTAAAATATTCTATTTTTGTTAAATAAATTGAACATGCGTAGGTGTGGGTGCGTGCGTGCGTAGATGTGGATGTTTCAAACCACTTCATTTCTTTCTTCTCCATCAAAATTATATTAAAAAACGATCAACTTTCTAATCGAAAGAATAATTCTTATAATTTTCTTAATTATGTATGTTTATTAAATTAAAAATATGAAATAAAAAAATCTGAATGCATTTACATATTTAAAAATGCCTTTTTATAACAGAACTTATTAATTTTTTGGAAAATAATTTCTAAAACTGTGACTGAATACTTCTAAATTCTTCTAGATTCTGGCTTAAATTTCATTGATCCATTTTAATTTTTTAAGTAATTTTTGAACTATTAAAATGATTGGAATTGGAAAAAGATGTAAATTTATCATTTGCAGTACTACATTAAATTAAATAAACATGTTTTTCCTAACTGTAAGCAGGCTCACTAAGAAGACACATTTACAGTACTTTCCAATTGAACTACACTTTTATTTATTTAGTGCAATGATCATGCAAATCATTCATGATCAGCAATGATCATTCAGTGATATGATCATGCAAATTGTTAACTGTTTCTTCTCTATTTCTCTCTCTTTCTCTCTCTGTATAATATATAAGCAAATAATATATAAAAGCAAAGCATATATATAAGTAAAAAGCAAAATAAATAATATATATAAAAAATCTCTATATAAGCAAAAGAAAAAAAATATTAGTAAAAACGCAATAATATAAACGCAATAAAAAAATTGAAACCGAAAGCAAAGCAGAGTAAAAAAAAAAAAAAAATGCCTAAAACCTAGTGAAAAAAAAGGCGAAAACTGATTGATACAAAACACGTTTGAAACGATGCGTAAAAAGTGACTTCTGAAATTTCTTCTGAGGTCTGCATTTATTTCATCTCTTGATGAGCAATTAATGCCTTGATTGCCTTTTCGTTATATTTTTTACCTTTTCGTTATTTCTTCTGTGTTTAATTTGTCTGTTTTTGGTATTTTGGTGTTTTTTGTTATTGTATTTTTACTTATTAGTAGTTTTTCTTCTAATTGGTTGTTTTGTATTTTCCTTTCTGTTAAAATGGTATATCTCTTAGGCCTAATTTCAGGGGATTTTCGGGTCACGAAGGAATCATTATTAGACGTTTGTCTGAATTTCCTTTACAGAAAAAATCCCTTTTTTGTATCCCTGCCTGAGGGTGACCCTTGAAAAAGTCTTCAGGCCGGATTCT
>JAPMOR010065948.1:54818-105456 GCA_026543865.1 Argiope aurantia
ATATATATATATATATATATATATATATATATATATATTCATTTTCAATTTTTCCAGCAGGCAAAAAAGTTTTGGAGCTCAAACAATTTAGAGTTTAAAAAAAATACTTTTTTTTTCGATTAAAAGTTGAGGATTACGCAACGCTCATGATCATTCCAAATTATTTTAAACAAAATTTTTGGCCTCGAGAAAAAATTTTGGAGCTCGAATGATTTTAAGATGGGCAAAAAAATAGTTTTCTAAATATCGAGACGTGTGTAATCTGAGAATCATGTGATTTTTCAAACTGGGTTTTCACGAAAATTTAATAGAACTCTACTGATTCTGAGATGGTCAAAAACCATCGCTTTCCTAAATATTGGCTATTGTAAAATATGAGAAGATGATGCAGTTTTTCTGTCGTATTGATACCATGTGACTTACAAAAATAATGTTCTCACGTGATAACTTGAAATTTGAGACAGAAATTTAAATTTTTTTTCCCTTTGAATTTGTATTTATTCGTATTGTTATTAAAGTGAGGGTCTGGAAGATGAAATATCCATATTCTTGCAATCTTGTATTGAATATTTGTAATCCTATTCGATACAAAAAATCACAAAAACCATTTAGCAAAACAAAGTGCCTCATTCTTCTCCTTTTCTAGACATTTCGTTTCTCCAAACACAGCTAATTTCCTAAAATAAACAAAGCACCTTTCCAGATCTAGTGAGGAGGTGAAACCCTGTCTACTCCTCTTCAATGCAGATTGTTATTTCTCCACAAGTAAATCCATTTCACCACAGGATGGTAAAATAATAGAACTCCCTGATCAGCAATTTTGCCATGGCAATATATATCGCGCTTAATCTCTGTATATAATAAGGTGTTTATTCCAATTTCGGTCCCATTGTCTGTGATGGTTCCGGGGAAGGTTACTACAAGGGATGCTTCCCGACGTATACATGCCCCGAGGATGTATTTACGTTTCCACAGGGTTACTGGCGACAACATGGCGAAGAAATTGCATCAACCATCGCCAAGTGGGGGCTTCATTCAGCAGGACATATACATGAATAATAAATGAGATGGAGTATGAAGAGTGGAGAAACTATTTTCCATTCCCCGCACGTTGGGTCGGATTCGAAATCAAAACGATGTAAGCGATGGTGAAACAATTTTAAAGGACTTATAATGGTTTTGTGGTGGATTTTGTTGACTGTTCTCGCCAAGATGGATAGGAGTACCACTTGTAGAAGAGACGCAGATGTATAACTGCCATAGACTGCATATAAATGTGTTTTATATTTGAATGATTCTATTGTATTGTTTTTCACTGTTGCGTATAATATTTTTGATACATAGTTAAGTCTATGTATTGCATATGAATTGTTGATTCCTATCAGTTTACTTCGGTTTTTTTTGTAGGGGGAAAGGGGGGAGAGAAAAGAAACTAAAATGATTTCTGGCAAAAAAACTGGGATTGAGTAAATCAATTTTGGTGTCATGTGAATATTGACAGAAACTGTTCATCTTGGATGCTTTAATGTTATTAAAAAAATGAAAAACTTTCTTGAAATAAATAAATAAATTTAACATTTTATTTTATTTTTAATTTGTTAATATATCATTGGGCAAATTAATTTTGTATGTTTACTCAGGCATGAAATTATGTTTTATTTGTTCATTTTTATATATTTACTTATTTTTTTAATACGTATTGAAAGTTTTTTGTTGTCGAAACAGAGCGCAGAAAGTGAAACAATTTAAAAATTTCTTTTATAAAGCAAAACGCAAGTTTGCTCTTATTCTATTTAAAGACTAGAATCTTTTTAATAAGAAAAAATAACTTATGATATCTTACAATCAGTACAATATCAATATCAATCAATACAATCTTACAATATATATATAATTTTTTTATCTTTTATTCTCCATTTGTTAACAATAAGGGATAAAAATATCTGAATTAATCTTTTAACGCTAATTAATTAAATTTTAAAATTACAAATGCAAAATATTTAGATTTCTCCCAACGACCTAGTAAAATGCTTTCAAATTTGAGTTTCTAATCCAACAAAACACTATTTGATCCTGGATCACACTAACTCCGATAACTATGTTTAAAGTCTTCCTTCTGACTTAGTGCTACCCTTATAGATGTCCTCCTCTTCATCTAAACATGGTTCAAAATTACGAAGTCCAATCTAAAATATTTCCATGCATTGTTTCAAAATGAGACTTTAATATAATAAACTAATAAAATCAAGATTATGTTTGGAATCTGTACTAGATCTTATATTATCATGACCCACTTTACTTTGAACTGCTGCCAGATATTACTTCAGTTTCATGTTTTATTCTTTTATTCTATTCAAAGTGAGGAATTTTGATACTTGAGATTTTTATAGTGTACTAGAGTAGCAATTTTCGAAAAATTTCTTCTCGAAGCCAACACTCTCCAACCATGAAACCAAGATCGTGGCATCGTGTCCTTAAGGTTTCACAACCTTATTTAAAAACAAAAATGTATTCTATTCTATTCTAGAAAGGCATGCTTTATTTTAGGGATTTTCTACCTTATTTCATTTAAATAAAAATATAACTGAAAAATTCGCATATTGAACAGGCGATGAAAAAAACTAATTAATAATACATAAAATCAGCCAGTTGAAAAGATTTAACGCTTCTCCGAAAATAATTCCATCAAAAGTAATACTTGTTTATTATTTTCTTGCAAATAAATCAATAAAGGTATCGCTCTCACTCTCTTTTTCATGAACTTATCACAGCTGAAATCTCGACCTTTGAACAGAGAGTAAAGATAAAAGAGCACGATAAGGTTCGTATGATAAGCCTTAAAATGATATTTTTGTTTATTTTCGTAAGCATCTTTGAGTCCGGAATCTGGAGTTCTTCTGTTTTTGTTTTTAAATAAATTCCATATTTCTGATTTAAAACAATTAAAAAGTGTGTAACAAAAAGAGAGACACAAACTATGTTCGGCAAAAGAAAAATCCCAGGATACCTTTTGCCAATTCGAAATTTGATAGATTTTTAATTTGGATATAATGCTGCTTGCCATACTGTATATATTCATATCCATTTGATAATTTTATAATATCACCATATATGATCAAGTGGAGAACAATCGAACATTAACATGTTTTTGCACATTGTGTTCTGAAAACCGATATTAACTATAACAAATTTTGTTTACCGGTATGCTGCATTTCTTCTTTTAAAAATGTGATTCCCTGAAGTAATAACTTTCGTGTTACTGTATAGATAATTACTTTATATTATTCCTTTGTGTTACTACTCTGTTATTATTAGCATTACTAGCTCAAAACTTTCTGTACCTTGATAACAAATTTCGGGATCAGATAGCCATAGCCGTCATTTTTAAGATTAACGTACAATTAAATGCCAAATGAAGCGCATTATAAATAAAACGAACTCCACTTTTTTTTTTTTTTCAAATATCCAGCTGAAGAGTGCTTTTATTTATTGCTAAATGGGTGATCTTATATATTTCCATTTATTGTTTTTATCTTTAAATTTGTTTTAATTTTATTTATTTTTTGAATGAGGCATTTACCGAAAAAATGAAAAATGGAACTTAGTAATTTAAATGGAAATAGCTTAAAATAAAGTTTGAAATTTCTACAGATTTTTTGAAATGAAAATGACGAAATTATGAAAAATAACTAAACATTGAGTAAACCCCTTGAATTAGCATTTCAAAAAAGAAAGGAAAAACCTTTTTGGTTTATGTGTTTTTTATTTTTCGGTTGTTTTCTTTCATTTTTATAATTCATCGAAAAACTAAATTCAAAATCTTAAATTAATTTTTGATATCGTACTTACTAATATTGAATTAATTTACAGAGTTTTCCTTAACTTTATTAATTGGATGTTATAAATCGAAGTATTTCATTCCGAAGGCTGATCTAGAGATCTATAATTCACTTAATTCATATCTGCAATATAATATGTTGGATCTTAGTTCACATGATTAAAATGATAGCTTAATAAAATTTAACGTTAATAGTTAAATTATTATATATAAGAAAGTTATGAATTAATTTATTATTTATTTCCATAAATAGCTCCAAAATTCAATGCGCCTTGAGGGCAAACTTTAGGCGGAGATAGTCTTGGGATTAAATCCTATTTTATAAAAGATCTATTGTCGTTATGCCCTCTCCGAGCGCCATTCTACTTATGAGATGAAAAAAAAAATCAATTATATTAACTGTTTATTTTGAAGCAGCAATAGGGTTTTGAGACGAATCTTCAAATTTTGAGCCGCAGTTAGATGATGATGATAGCATCTGAGCTGGCACTCCTTAAATTATCACACTAAGGGGGTTGAAAATTCAGAAAATGAATGAAGAGTCAAGAGCATCTTGGTCAATAAATCTCGATTTATCGCGCTCAATTTTGGTGATAATCATAAACTTTTCCAAAATGGAGCGTCATTTTTTTTAAAAAGCTCAGTTCTTTTAATAATTTTTTTTTCAAAAAATGAAGAATAAAATACATTTTAAACTACTTAGTAATTTATAAGTATTACAAGAAAGTATTAATTTTTTTTTTGTTTACTTTGCTGAAGATAAAGCTGGATATAAAAAAAAATCATCTGAGCAAGAAAAATATACTTAATTAGTTTTAAAAAAAGTATCTTGAATATGAATCTATCGAAAATTTAAGTATTTATTTGTGTGAAAAAACTGAGCAAAGCCAAATTTCTAAACAGATACAGAAGTAGTAAGTTCATGACATCAAACATCAATTTATTTTGTACTGGATTAAAGTTTGTCTAACGCCAAAATCTTGATTTCGGTTACATTTTTTTAAAAGAATTAATGGAGATTTTGGTAACTCGATGAACCCTTTTCTGAGCATTTCTAATATTTTACAGTTCCATTAATTAACTATGCGAAACACTGAATGAAATAAGTGCAGCTGTAAAAGCACTGAGTCAAGAAGTCTAAAACGTTTGTACGGTTGTTTGTTTTTATATGACTGTTGCCATTTAACAATAACTAATAAGACCAACTTTTATACCATATATGTTAGTATTTTATGCATAAGGATTTATATTTATTGAATATTTCAGTCAGACCATTTCATGTTTAAGTTAAAAATCAAAAGCTGCACATTTTTTAAAGAAAATAGTTTTTATTATATGAGGAAATAAAATATAAAGCATTTTAAATCCATATTTTCATATGCTGAAAATATTTATTGTATAAATATGTAAAACATGTCTGTATTTTTTTACATATGAAAGTATGGATACAAAAGGCATCTTATTTAATTTCCTCAAATAATAAAAATCAATTTCTTGAAACATGGCTATACTTACGCATTTTCATCTGATACACAAAACACGGCAAAATTGAGAAAATTGAGAAATATATAATTGAAGAATTATATTAAATGACGCATAATCAGTTTGCCTAATATTTCTTGTAAATTATAAAATTATCAGTCAAAAGAGCAATTTCTAATTTCCTACAACTCTTTAAGTCACAATTTTTTTTTAAATTGCTTTTAATTCTAATTGCCATGAAAAAAATTCCAATAAAATCGCTCATGGGAAAAATATAGCAATCCTGTTTTGACCTAATTTATGGAAGATATCTTATTAGAGACATAGCTACATATCAACGATGTATATAATTAATGCTTAAAAAATCATTCATAACTTGTCTACAACAACCAAGAAATAAATGCTTCACAAATGTATTAAATAATCTTCAGAGGTCCCAAGGTCAGAAACATTGAACTAAACCCTTTACAGATTACTTCATAAGGAATTTAAGAAACTTCATGAGGATTTAAAGAAAGGAATTTAAGAAAATTTATAAAGATTTAAAGAAAGGAAATTAAATAAATTCAAAAGATTTAAAGAAAGGAATTTTAAGAAACTTCAGGAGGATTTAAAGAAAGAAATTTAAGAAACTTCATGAGGATTTAAAGAAAGAAATTTAAGAAACTATATAAGGATTTAAAGAAAGGAAATTAAGAGACTTCATGAGGATTTAAAGAAAGGAATTTAATTAACTTCATGAGGATTTAAAGAAAGGAATTTTAAGAAACTTCAGGAGGATTTAAAGGAAGGAATTTAATAAACTTTATGAGGATTTAAGGAAAGGAATTTAATTAACTTCACGAGTATTTAAAGGAAGGACTTTAAAAAAATTCATAAAGATTAAAAGAAAATTTAAATTGTTCAAATTTTGAATCTGATTGTCACAATAACCATTATCATTAATGGCCTAATGAAAAGGATCCACACGGAAACCAAAACTCTCACGACTCATATATCCCTCTGAACAATAAACGATTCATTTATGAATTCCATCCTGATTCTAAACCTAGATTTTTCAAAAGCGCAGGGATTTATTTGCTCTTCAAATGGGAGAGTTTCACTGCCCCAGACTCAGCCCCTTAGATGTAATAATAGTGCTTCCATTCCAGCGATGATGTGCCAAATGTAGCAGTTCCTTTTCCGTCCTGCGACCAGGGAATACCGTTCAATGACTAACAAATCCCCCATTCCTGAGCTACGGGCTATCCTCCGATAGACAGAACCTCCATTCCCACCCTCACAAGCCTCCCTCTGGTCAATATCCTGATGTCAGCTTGAACAGCACTTAACTTAGATAGGTGCTTGGTGGTGTGGCCAGCCTATTCTCTGTGCCAGACCTACCCCCCTCCCACCTCGCCATTCTCCATCCAGCAGCTACCCTAAAGTAGATAGCTCTGTGGGGCTGACAAGGGGGGTTGGCAATCGATTGCCTGTATCCAATGATGATCTAGCCCTGCCTTTGTTCCCAGTCACGTATTTGGAGTAAAATGTCCTCAGGCGGCCGGTTGCAGTGAGTGACAATTAATTGCAGCCATGACACGCATTTCGGGTGACGTGGTCCGGCCCTTCCTAGTATTTGTGTCCTAAATGGATCCTTTTCTCCTCTTGCAATTGGGTATCAGAGTGAGAAATGATATCTGATGTATTGGATTCCGAGTCGTGAAGATAGACGAAGCAAGGAAAAAAATAGTTCTTTCTACTACTGAGATGTCTGGTATACGTTTCTTTCGATATTAGCTTTCAAATGCTATTAAATGGTTGGAAGTTTTTGGACTTCAGCTGATGGAGCTCAGTCAAGAGAAAAACACCTCGAATGGAACTTGAAAAGTTTTTTTCTTAAATTGGATGAATTCTTCTATTTGGAGTCAATAATAATTATGTTATACATTCAATTTCATTATTAAAATTTTTTCATTTGTAATTATCTTTGAAATTATATGTCATTCTCAAGTATTCAGTAACAACCTACGATACTCGATTGATATTAGTCTTCAGATTGCCATCAACTAATTGAATGCTTTGAAATTTTAACAATTTTACAGTAAGAAAGGCATCTCAACAGGAACTTAAATAGTTTCTTTTATTTGAGAACACTTTGGGATAAATAAGGAATAAATCATACATTTAATTCCATTATATTGATTGCAAAATAGCTCCCAAGAGGTTAGGTGCATTCAATAACAGCTCATTTCAACCAGAAAAGTCACTTCTGTGGAGAATTTAAATCCATCCTAGAATTTGTGCAATAATAAATAGGTACTTTTTCTTTTCTATAAAATGTTTTAGAAATGTTTACCAGGTATATTCAACCAATTTGAAAATGATAGAGAAAAAATATGAAATAATTTTTTTATATTTTTTTCTAACAGAAATTCTTTTTAGGTCTAATATATGTTTCTATTGATATTGATGTTAATGTTACATAAAATGTTCGGAATCTTGCTTTTTTTTACATATTATAAGAAGTAGTCATATTTATAAAAGAATTTTAAATAAATTGATTTAAAGAAAATCGGAAAAGCTATGGATAAACTGTTGTTGATTAACAGTAAAAAAATGTTAATTAAAAAATTGTAGGAAATTAAATATCGATTAAACATTAAAATATAAAACTAATCAACGATTGTTACTTGAAACATAATAACTGATTGTTAAAAGAACAATTCATTTAAGAGCAATACAGAAAGTCACGAGTTTGAAGTTATTTATCGTTCCAGAAGATTGATTATATTTTAAATATATTTAAATATAGATTCTTTTTTGCGGTACAAAACCCATTATGTTGGCTTACTGTCCAAGATTAAATTGTAAAAGTTTACCAAAATAAAAGCTAAACACTGCAAAGTTTTGAAAATCAATATAAAAAATAAATTATACGTAAAACCGAATATTGCTCAAAAAGTAGAATGAAATACTATGGATTTCAGGAATGCAGAAAGTTAAAGATATAAATATTAAAATTGAAACTATTTTGAAAAAATATTAATTTTGGGAATTAAATTTTAAGCATTCTGGTCGTACGTGTTGAACAAACATAATACATTCATATTGGGACTCAATATTCTTTAGATAATTCTAAGTTTATGATTAGTTTAACAATAGCATAAAAAGAGGGGAAAAAATTGTTATTTTCATAAATATTGTTAATACTTTTAGACATTTATGAATTTCTCAAGACAATTCATTAAAATCCCTTTGTGCTAGAAATTGAAAAAAAAAAATAGCAATCAGCAGCATACTCTCAAAGATATATATTTAAAAATATCTTATAAATAAAATTTTAGATTGGTAAGATTTAGATTAAGTTAGGTAGATTTAAATTTTAGATTAAAAAATCAATGTTGAAGTAATATTTTTATAAGTAATAAACATAAGAAAATGTCTTTCATTTAAAAAAAGAAATGCTTTTTCTTTCCTTTATTTTAAATTTATTATTTTCATTCTATTGTATAATTATACTATTATTTTAATAATAATAATATCGTTTTTTTAAATCATAATAATTGTTCAATAATAGTAAAATTTAATACATAAAATTTAAGAAGTATAATTTGAAATGTCTGCCTTTCTTATAGATGTCAGCAAAATACATCTTCTTTATATACTAATGAGTTAATTATAATTTTACAAGTTTACAAATAGACTTTTGCATGGCGGAAAATTTAATAAACAATTAGAGCCTATAAAATCAATTCACGACAAGATAATGGCGAAGCTTTTAATTTCAAAAACCAAACGTATTAATTCTATAAAATCTATTATTTCAGTATAATATATACAATTTGAAATTCCTCCGCTCTTCCCCATCCCCAACTGATGTGGGAATAGACATTCACGACAGCGAAGCAATTGACAGGCAAGCACGGTTGGTGCGATGGGCTTATAAAACGAAGAGTCAGTGAGTAGTGACTCACGATCCCACAGGATAACCGGCACAAGAAACGAAATGTGTCGAGGATTTGGAAGGAGGAACAGGAAGCGAGTGACTCATTTAGAACTTCAATTCCGCACTTTCCGAGGTTCTTCTCTTTCGCACATATGACAAGCTTTTATTGCTTTCGCTGACTGTTTTATAGTGGAAGAATTAACAAGGGCTAGGCGAAAAAAATTCATTTTATGTGCAATTTTTAAATATAAGTTAAGAATCAAAACTAAAAACTGAAATAGTTTAAAAATTAATCCCTGTCATTAAGAGCAATAAAAGAAAAGTCAGTCTCGTTTCAGGGTTTTTTTCCCCTTCTTTTTCCCTAATTTGCCCAAGTTGCTGTTACAACATTAATATGTCACTACTACGAAGTAAGAATTTCAATTTTAGAGTTCTGTTTTATATATAAAAAATTAACTTGGGATTTGTCTGGTAAAGGTGCAAAAAAAAAAAAAAAAAAAAAAATCCATGTTCAATTTTTAAATATTTGTTAAACACCAAAAGGAAAAAAACGAAACCATTTAAAACTCATTTCCTCCCATTACGCAAAATAGAACAAAATTCAATCTAGGATGGTTCGCCAATCTTAATGTTCGTTTAAATTTTAATAATTAAATATTTTAGGCAATTCTTTTTTAATAGATTCTTTATCAAAATATTTTAAAACTTCAAAGTTATATAATTCACTCATAATATTATAAAATCCTTCAGTCATAACGTAATATGTCATAACGTAATATCACTCTAATTTTCTGTTAGCTCCAGTAGAATTTATGCTTTAAATCAAAATGGAAAGAATTAATCTGCAATTAATATAATAATATTTTTTACTAAAACAAAGTATTTTTTTTTATAATATGATTACTGATAACAGAGTCACTGAGCGTTTAAACTTTATGGGCACTAAAGAATATAGTTCTTAATTTATGTAATATCTCAAGAATTTCTCAACAAAATTTTCTCAGATTCATAATGAACAGATCGATTAATTAACAATGTTTAATTTTAAATGCATCAAACACTAAGAAAATAAAATGTATCATTTAAAATAATCGGTCGAAAACAGATTTAAAAAAACTACTTAAAAAACGATATACTTAAAACTATAAGCATACACAAAAAATATATAACTAACATAAATACAATTTAATTACAAAAGCATACAACTAACCTAAAAATAATTTAAATCAAGAATCATCCGTTGATAATATTTTCAACAATCAGAACATATTACGCATGCGTGAATTTTCAACGCCAGTTACGGTAACGCAAATGCGTGAATTTTTCTACGCCAGTTGGGGTAACGCTATGCAGATTAGACATATTTAATTTCCTTTATTCTGTGTTATTTTAATTCTAAAGTACTTCAGAATAAATCTGAAAGATCGATTAATTAACAATGTTTAATTTTAAATGCATAAAACATTAAGAAAATAAACAGAATCGTTTGAAATAATCTGCCGAAAAATGTTAACCCTAGCCTCATTACTGGTGGGGGAAAAAAATTGAAGCCTTACTCATTTGGCGGTGGGGAAAATGGAAGATTTTTTTTGGCGGGAAAGTTAGTTGTTAAATAATAATTAAAATTCTAATGAAAAATTCAAAAAAGGGACCCCAGGTGCACATTCCCGACCTCTAAGATATACATGTACCAAATTTGGTAGCTGTAGGTCAAATGACCTGGTCTGTAGAGTGCCAACACACATACATTGAGCTTTATTTATAAGAATAGATATAGATATATTCTGTTCAAGTTTCTGGTTCAAGGTCAATACACTACTATTATGAATTTTTAAATATTAGCTAAGCATTAAAAGGAAAAACTGAGTTTAAAAAATATTCCTTCACCTTAAATGAAATAAAATAAAACTATGTCTCGCTTCAGCGCCCCCCCCCTCCCTTTTTCTTTCCTAATTCACACAAGTTGTTGTCGCAAATTTTATATGTCACTATTACGGAGTAAGAATTTCACTTTCAGAGCCTCTTTTATATTGAAAAAACTAATTTTTCTGACAATGGCGAAAAAAAAATCGTTTTTTGTGCAATTTTGAAATATTTGTCAAATATTACAAGGAAAAACTGAAACCATTTAACTGCTAATTTTTCCCATTACACAGAATAAAACAAAATTCAGTCTCGGTTCAGCGTTTGTGGTGTTTTTCTATTTTGTGCAAGTTTCTGGTCCAAGGTTAATACGTTACTATTATGAACTTCACTTTCAGCGTCTGTTTTTTTATTGATAAAATTTGAAATTTGTCTAGCAAAAGCACAAAAGAATCATTTTATATTTAATTTTTAAATACAATCTAAACATCAAAAGGTAAAACTGGAATCGTATAACAACTCATTTCTCCCATCACGCGCAACGAAAAAAAATTGAGTCTTGATTTAGTGTTTGTTGCATTTTCTATGCTGCGCATCCTGCTGGGGCGTAATAAAAACGTCAGCACTGTGGATTAAAGACTTTACTTTATTATCTAGGAACTTTTCAATAAAATATATCTTATTGTTACATATGAATCGCACGTTCTAAATATCCTCTAATAAATATTCGTGAGTGAAAATATTGTATTAACAGAAAAAATATATTTTTTGATACACTGATTTTTTTTATCTAAATCATTTACTTGTCCGAAACTTCATTAATCTGGTCTAAAAGGCAGATTTCTTTTTTAAAATGATCATTAATAAATGGAATTCGGTATAATTATTTGATCAAATTGTGCACAAGGTATCAAATCTATTCGTGACCCAATAGTTAATTTCTAAATAAAGTGAATGGTTGTTAGAAATACGCTCACTTTTCCTGTTGGAAAAGTGTTTTAAATGGCATAAAGAACTACATTCTATGTTATTTTAATCAATAAACATATTTCAAAAAATTAGAAAGAAAATTAAAATACTAAATTTTTATGCATCTTTCATATCCTATTAATTAGATATATTCTTCAGACACTAAAATTTTGAACACAAATGCCTCATACTTCTACAAAGAGAATTAGAATTTCATTATTTTAAGCCAAATAAAGATCGTCTTGAGGTGACAATCGAAATGGTCAAAAGATTTAAAAATAATAGATTAATATATATTATGCAAATTATTCCTAATTAGTTCCTGAAACTGTTGCAACACTTTTATGAAAACATAATTGTTTTACAAAGCTATGCTAAATGCTATGTTAATGCATATGTTTCAAAATAAATAATAATTATTATGTTTTATATAAGCTTTTTATTATTTTTCGAGTGTTTCAAGTAATCTGAAGAAATGCAAATGTGCTTAGACTTTCTGGAAATGTGATAAAGCAATTCAAATGCAAAAACATCTGTCAGAAATTTGAATAAATATTTAAATAACATATTGATGAGTATTAAAAATATAACATACGCTATTAAATGGATTTTTTTAAATTTCTTGCTGGATTTTTAGTAATGCAGAGCAGTATTAATTCGTAAGTTCTTATACTTGGCGTTTTCAGAAGCGAAAATGGGGATAATCAAAAGGAAAACAAGTCGCTAAATGAAGATTTCAGTGACTTTAGATAAACCTAAATTATAGGGATTTGAATTATGCTTAATAATATAATTTTCGGTATAATTTGTGATATTTTATGATATGAACTTAGTTTTTTTTAAATAAACTTGTATAAACTAAACTTTACTGTATTCACCATAAATTTCTCATGTGGAGAAGATGTGATCAACGTCTTGTAAAAATTAGTGTTAAAACTTACACTAAAATACATAGATAAAATCTTAGCCATCTTCATTTTCTTTAAAAAAAAATGTTCGGCTGTCCTTGGAAAAACCTAATGTAATTTTCTTTATTGAATTTATTATTTTTATTATATTTCAAGTGTTTATAATAAACAATTTCCCAGACAATCTCGAATTACCTTGATTCGCAGTGCAGTATCAAGGTAGGCTGTTTCGGCTACCTTGATATATAGATGAACTCTTTAAGTAACAAAAGATTAAAATATAATGACAGATATTTATTCACATATTTTTTTCTTTTCATTGTATATTCATATCAGTGTTTAGTGAAATTTAGTGAATTCAGTTAGATAAATAGGCAATCCATCACAGCCTTAATTAGAAATTTGAATGAATATGGCTCAATAAAAATTCTTCCCTGATAAAGATAATTGAGAAGGAAAAAAGACACAATTTCTTATTTTTGCCTTATAATTTTGCCCCTCAAAACCAAAATAAAAGTAGTATAATAAATTTATAGGTCCCTTTGGATCGATGGAAGCCTTGGACTGCAAGCCAATAAGCTTACTGGATAAGATTGTTCTAATTCTAAGAATTTAAAAAAGATGTGATATATATAACTGAAATCGGATTATTTTGTTTTATAAAAAGTGAGCGTTTTTTTCTTTTCCACATTTTTACAAATTTGTTGAAAGAATGATTTATGGAACTGTTTTATCCACAGAAGCCTAAAATAGCAAAAGGTTTTGGAGATATTCCTTCTCACAAAGATAGTTTGCCGTCTTCGGCCAAACCAAAAGCAAGAATCGCGCTCCGCTATTACAAAAGCACTAATCATTTTAGGTTCGCATCGGAAATGCTAACCTCCAGTTAATTGTCTACCATAATCAACTCGTAAGCCATCTTCGGATAATGCGTCCCAAGTGACCCAACTCCAAAACAAGCAGCCCCTTAAAGTAGTCCTGCTTTTAAAATCGACGCGGGCCGCTTTAATTTTCACTCTATAATTCACGACCCAGCATTCGGATGCAGATTGTTTATCATATGAGACTAAACGCTTCTCCTCAATAAACGTTAAAGTATTACACTCCCCCCTCCCAACTTCTCCAGAAAACTTAAATATGCAAAGATTCTGCTTCTATTTAGGAAATAAATCTGCATCCCCTGTAACAACATCGTTCGTATCGAATAGAAGCCCCTTTTAAAGTGCTGCTGCAAGTTTTCTGCTGGAACTATATCCCTCCGCCTCTCGCGCACTGTCGTGGGACCGGGGCTCCGCAGGAGGGAGTGAAACGTCGAAACTTGAGTCTTTAATCGCTCCTGCTATCTCCCTAGCGCCGATATATTTTAATGGTTCCCTTCGGCGTCTTTTGAAGCTTCGTGACCGGTGTTCTGGAGTCCAGGCGCAGACGAGAATCTTCTCCATCCCACCTCCTCTAGGTCCCTAATAGTCTCCGTCTCTTTTCCGTTCCTTCATCCCCATCTTTCCCCTCCCCCCTTCAGCCTCTGAGAATCCCCCCGACGACGCTATCACGTGCCTAATTCCTGGCACAAACTCTTCGGGCTTAGCTTTAACAAGGAGATGGAGAGCAAGGATGGGGATGCGGGGGATGAGAAAGAGGAGAGAGAGAGAAAGAGCAGAGACATCAATTGTAGAGGAAGAGAGAGAAGGTGCAATTCAGAGAAGGGGAACGTCAGCGGTTATGAAACATCTTTTAAAGTCTGACGAATCTGTGAAAGGTTTAGGAGGAGGAAGGGGACCCGGTAAGATTGCTCCGTTTTGTTTCACGGTAGCGTTTCGTGGAACAGAGAAAAGAAGCTAATTACGAATCTATTAAGGTTAGATGGATATCGCAACCAAATCAATTTTTTTATTGAAAATTAAATTTATAAACATATTTGCTTCAAAAGTTTCAAGAACGAAGAGACTCTCCAAGATTTCACCGCTTTCATTTATGATACATTTCTAAATTCAAAGGCTGTGTTGAATTATAAAATAATAGGTTGGCAGTGGTCGATTGGTATTTGCATGAAACAGAAAGTTTTCCGTTTAATTGAAATTACTGAATGAAGAATTCTACCATCTGAAAGAAAATACCTTATTATCAATTTTTGAATAGAAATTTGCAATGAATATTCGCTTAACAATTGTACTTTTAAGAAATCTTAATCTTCAAAATGGTGATGAAACTAATTGAAGAACTGATCTTCAGACGTTTCGATTTTTAATTTGTTTCATATATAAGAAATCCTTTTATTTGTAGCATTAAAAGCAGATTTAATGATAAAAACAGCTGATATAAGATAACAAACAAAAAGAAAAATATGTTTGACTTTTAATATGACCCTTTGACTTTTTTCCTCTTCGTTAATTAAATTGATAGCATTAAAGACTATATTTATGATCAATCAAATTACATAAAACAAATCCATTCAGAAATAAAACACGCTAATTCCACAAACTGAAAATTGATTTAAAAAATCTATGCTTTTTTTTTCTCTATGCAGAAAAAAACGATTTTTGGAAATTTTTTCGGTAAACGTATAAAAATAGGAACTTAGAATGATAATGATGATTGCGAATAATATAATTTTTATAGCATTCTCGAAATAAAAATCAAATTTTTAATCTAATAATGTTCGATTAATATTAATATCGTGCTAATTTCTAATTTAAAACAATATATAAAAATTATTACTTCAGTAACCTTATTATGAAATGGAGGTTATAAATAATAAATTTTCGTGTAAATTTCTTCAAAAAAAATTACGATTAAAACTTTTAATGATTGCGGAACGAAACGCAATATTTATTGTGTCTTTAAGGTGTTTATTAAAAGATCCTGAAGTAATAATTTTTTGTTATCGATGTGAAAACATTTTTTAAACCATTCACTAATATAAAACCTTAATAAATAATAAAATAAATTTTAATTTTAAATTTAATATTGAAATAACTGTTATAATGTAGCATCCATTATAATTTATTTAAAAGGAATGCATTCTATAAATATATTTCAATAATTTAAAAAAAACTGCTGTGTTTTCCAAAAAGTGATTTCTTAATTTAATTAATATATCAACTGTTTTTTTTTTTTTTTCTAGAATTTCATAATTCAGAGATGTGATAGTTGACAATTTTTTTAAAGACTTTTTTTTTCCATTTTTCTTTTGATGTAAAATCTTGAAAAAGATTTTTTTTAAAATTATTTAAGGCTATCTTAAAAAATGATTTGAAACTCAAAATTGAACAATAATAAGATAAAAATAGGCTCTGAAGTCTCTTTTTAAAAAAAGTTTATGCAATCTTTGATTTCAGTACCTTTATTTAAAGTATTTAGATGGTGGTAAACTAAATTTAAAAGAAAAGAAAAAAATGAAATATAAGGATCGAAAAATAATTTTATACTTGTTTTATTGAAATCAATTTTGTCAAAGGCTCAGTTTTATTAAAATCGCCATTCTGTTATAGATTTAAAACATGATTATTAATTTTAATATATCCTTTAGACATTCTGTTAAACATTTATGAAGTTTGCTATTTCTAAACCAACGATATAATTATTTTTCGATAAAAAATTAATGTTTATATTTTGAAAAAAAACAACAATTTTATTAATGTATTCAAATATGTTTCTAAGAATATTTAATATAATATGATAAAAGATTTCTAAATTGTGCATTTTTTTAAATCATTCCTAGAAAAAGTAACACATTTTCAAAATGCAAATCGAATTTCTTCCTGTCATACATTATCTGATTGAAATATATTTAAGTAAAGTTTTTATAAGCTTCCATGTGCAAATTTTATTTTTTATAACTTAATCGATTAAATTAATCTTAGAGAATTAATCAATAACGTACATTTAATAGTTAAAATGTACTTTAATGCAATTAAATTTTTATATTCAGGCCTTTAAGAAATTTTAGGGCCCTAAACTATAATTAATTACTAATATAAAGATTTCAGTCAAACGATATTTTTAGTCTCAAATTTGGTAAATAAACACTAAGACATCATGGAGATAATAAAATATAATTTAAGAAGAATAAAATATTAAAAAGAAGGGCAAGAAATGTATTTAAGTAAACAGGGGAAAACGTCCGATATTTCGACAAAAAAAAATGCTTTGAAAATTAAAGAAAAAAAATCTATCGTCTTAAATTTAAAATTACTAAAAAAAATTCTTTTTTTAATTTAAAGATGATATAAAAATAATTTTTAATTATACTTTTCGTAGTTTTGATAGAAAAAACTAATAATTTTTTATTCCTATTTCTCCCTTCTGAGAAAATTTCAAAAATTTTTAATGGCGCCATTAATTTTTTAGATGTTAAGAAATTTGCGGGCTAAATTTTTTTCGAATCCATCAGGAGACGAAAAATTATATTCGATTCAAACAAACGAATATTCAATTTTATATATTTAGATTCTTTTCATTTTACGATGATATTTAGTAATCTAATCTATAGCACGCAACTACTTGGTTTTGTCATTAAAATCCAAAAAAGAAACATGGCATTTATTTTTATTGATGGATGAAAATGACTATACTTTCAGAGAAAGTAAGTCTTAAAAATGATAACTTGGTGTGAAGTCATATAAGGAAGAAAATATTTGTTAACAAATTTTTACTTCTTAAATTATTTAAATATACCTTCTTAAGAACGAAAGGTTTCTTCGAACCATAAGGAAATCCAGAAATAGATGTACGGTTTACTCTCTTTAACCTTTTCCTATTTGTCAAAGAAACATCGAGCCAAAGAACGATGCCTTTCAAAATTTATCAAAATCATCACAAACAATCACAGACTGCAAACACTCGCAGTCAAAAACAAATATTCCCTTCCTGCCTTCAAACGCAGATAACATTTCCATCTCCAAAAAGAAAAACGAACCATCATGCAACAGCACGACGATAATAATAAACAGAGCCTGTAACATCAGAGGAGAGTTTAAACACGGACCTTCTTTCTTTTGTTTGCAGTCAACCATCAAACAATGTATGTATGCGACAACAACAAACACAAATGTATCGAGCGGGCTATCTGAAACGTTTGACAGAATAAAAACCAAGTCTCCCCTCTATTAAGCGATTGGCATTCCATAACTCAAGCAACCCGAACTGCACATGTTGTTTGGCAGGCAGGCAGTCTTTTCCTTCCAACATTTTTACGGCCATACAAAGGGGGAATAATAAAATGCACTATAATCGTGCTTTTATTACGCGAAATGGGGAGCTGCATCATTTGGGGAAGAGATCAAGAGGGGAGGGAGCGAGATACTATCAATAGCACGCCAGCAGTCTACCCCCAAATGTAAGTGGTTATCAAACGTGCTTCTGACAGGTTTCAAGGAAAGGGAAGAAGCTGGTGTTCCACTTTCTTATTTTTCGGTACGTTGGTAGAATTTCCGGCGAATGAGTTGATGGCCACGTGAGTTAAAATGACTGCTTGTCGAAAACCATCGTTTCACAAATAGACTCTCAACTTAAATCTTTAGCGTTGAATAATTTAGTTTGAGTGTCTTTTATGACGCTAGGGCCATTTTTGGCCATGTTTTGCTGATTGCTGCAAGACCAATTATGCCGTAAGTTCCTCCTGTTACTGCAGTATTGGCATTTCATAATAATGAATTAAAGCAAAAAATTTGATACCTGGATGTAAGCTTTTAATAAATGAGGATTGTTTATATATAGATAATAAGAATATGCATGCTGGCAGAATTACCAGCGAATCAGTTGATAGCCATGTGAGTTAGTGGCTATCAATTGTGTATTATGTGTAGTCTCACTTATAAAGTCTCAACTTATAGAGACTCACAAATAGAGTCTCGACTTATATCTTAATCGTTAGATTAGATATCAAAAATGCCATTTTTGGCCATGTTTTGCTGATTGCTGAAAGACCAATTACGCCGTAAGTTCCTCCTGCTACTGCAGTACTAACATCTCGTAGTAGTGAATTAAAGCAAAACATTTGATACCTGGATATAAGCTTTTAATAGATGAGGATTGTTTATATTTAAATAATTCACATATGTGTGTTGGCAATATGAACAGCAAACGGGTCGATAGTCAGCAAAATAGCTTGTAGAAAATTATCATTTCAGAATTAAAGTTTCAATGTGGTTAGATTATTTTGTTTAGTTTAATTCGATTTTGTGATCTCAAAGTCATTTTTGACTAAATGGAGCCCTTTTCTTAAAAATAAACTACGCTGGTAAATGCCTCCTATTTAATGATTCAAAGCTTAAAGTTGTCACCATTTACGTGCAGATTTTTAACGAATGATACTTGCGCACAGAGTATTTATTATATCTGTAAGGTACTTTGTTGGAGTTACCAGAAAAAGAATATATTGCTGAAATTGCAATCGGAAGCGCGAGTAAAAATATTTTGCCTGTGCAAAACTATAATTTCAAAATACTTTTAACATATTATACCTGTACAATATATTTATAAGATTTCGTTTATTTTATGGCAAAAGTGCCATTTGTGGTCACGTTTTACTGATTTCTTAATAGTAATTATAGGCGGAACACCCAGGCTCTCCATCCAAATATTGATATTCTGGTCCAATTATGTTGTAATTGATTTCTGATATATGTCACACATTTGGTATCTCATTATAGTGACACAAAGGGGCACAAGCTTGATTCCTCCAGACAAGTTCCAAAGGGTGACCCTTGTGTACACATTATTAGCATGTAAAAGTCTATAAAATTATCAACAAATGAATTTCAATAGTAAGTTCTGTTTTTTTATTGCTGAAATTTAGCATTTCACAAAGAATCAGATTGGAATATAGTATCAAAAAAATATGTTGCATTTACGGAAGTGAAAACTTTCATGAAATATGAAAGTACTCTTCACTGATTTCTATGATAATATTTTCAATAAGGATCTGCTCGCAAGTATTAAATGATACAAGCATCATTATACAATATATATATATAAAAATTATATATCCTCGTTTACAATATATATTTCTCTAATATGCTTAATTCAGCCACTTTTAATGAAACAAGTAACATTTTTGGCTGTACATTTGCCAACGCAATAATAGGCCTCTATAAACGCAATGAATATCTTTGAAATTTAACAAACTTAACAATGTATACAAAATTTGCAATAAAAATTTCGTAACTTTATTATTTGTAATATTTAAAATTCCACACAAAATTCCCCAATATAAATTACTTGTTATATTTATGCGCTATTTCCCTTCACTCAGGACCGTATTAAGTTCTATACGGGCCTTTGTGGCCATGCAAGACTTGTCAACTTTTTTCATTAAATTTGGAGAAAAAAAATTTGGAAAAACAAGAAAAAAATTATATAACTTTTTTTTTATCGTGTTCTAAATTATGAAATATTAAGTTTACCAAAGCTGTTCTGTAATCAATCAGTTGATTTATTGAAAAAAAACCTTCCATAATATGCAAACGATCTTATGAATATGAAAAAAATCCTAAGAATAATGTTCCAAAATTTCAACAATAATTGATTTGAATTTTGAATACGCTGAAATACTCAAAAATAAACTGAGAGCACAACTGCGGATATTCTGAAAATACCGAAAATATTCGAAGTCCCTAGGCAGTATGACTGTTTAATAATCCGAACTTGCCTCCTCCAAGAGGATATTTTAGGAGATGGTGATAAAATAGCACTTATCAAGATAATAGAGATCTATTACTTTTGAGAAATGCCTGGATTTTGCAAGTATTTAAGCATTTACTACCAAACATTCGAAAATTGACATAAGAAATTATTTCCTCACACACTTTACGGTGAGCAATAATTTTCACGTATGAGGGGGAAAAAATAAGTACCTTGCCAGATCTTGATTATAGACATTCACTTTGGGTCAATTTTGTAAGTAGTGACGTTTTTTAACTTCAACACCTCTTCATCTAGAATTTTGAGAGTTCTCAATAAATGGGGATAGGCAAAGGCGAGGGGGGGGAGTCATATCACTGACTTTCCGACCCGCCCGAATGCACACGGATAAATAATACTGTATGACCGGACCACCGCAACAGCAACACTGTTGTTCCCATTGTTTCTTATGGCACTTTCCATGGACAAGCCCGCTGTTACGAAGACAACGATTTAAGCCGGTGGGGGAGCCTCTCTTGTTTTTTTAGCAGCGCCAACTAGGGCCAAGAGTATGACTTAGCTACTCACGCATCACTCATTCGCTTGCACAGCCCCTTTTTACAGAAGGGCACATTCACACATCTCACAGATAGAACAACGGAAGAACAACCATGCCCAAACCGGAACTCGAACCCAGGACGCCCAGATCACGGGGAAGATGCTCTACCCCGTGATCTGGTAGGATCAGGACGCCGGTACAGCAACAACTGTGGTTGAGTCCTAACCAGCCATCACCGATCATGGTACAACCTTTCCTGAAGGAAGTATGTGCCGTCATCGATGAGAGGAGCCAGATCCACCACTTTTTTGTGTACCCTCCAGGGTGGCAAGATCCAACCACCATACCGGAAGCATCTCATCCTTATTTCGAAGTTCCCCCCGGGGGTTAAAGTCGGGGGAATGTGAATTGTGTCTCTTTGTTAAAATATTAGATGAGAGATCAACATCTGCCGTTTTTTTTTTTGTTGTTGTTGTTGTTTTTTCAAAAAGTTGAGAGATTAGATCTACAATTTAAGACAGTAAATAACAGAAACGCATGTTCGCATTGAGACTTTGCAAAGAAAAAAAAATACAGCTATAAATAAATACAGATCTTTAAAATCGAAAGAACTTAATACTAAAATTGTTTTTCAGAAAAAGTTAACAATGATAAAACAAAAACGCGCATAAAAAAAATACGGTAACCAGAGACAAAGTATCGACATAAATGTAAAATAACATTAAAAAAATATTTCTTAAGAGTGAATCTAGAACAATTCAAAGAAAAATCTATATGCAGCTGCCGAATGTTCGAGACGAGGCTGCAAAAAAATTTTTTAATCAATGGACATAAAAGAAAACTGTTTGTAATAAGAGAAACAATTTTTGAATGAGTCTCTGAGTCTTTAGTTAGGTGAACAGGTACTCTTTTACGATTCACTTTTAATGAAGACAGTCATCTATTGGGAGAAAATGGCATCAAAAGTTAAGATCGCTGAAGAAAATGTCTCTCTTTTTAACAAATAGAACATGTTAAAAATATAGATTGTAAGGAAATAGATTGTTAGGGAAAATGTCAAATGTTATAAAGAAAACATTAACTTTATCATTGCTCGGGTTCCTTTTATATATTGTTCCATTTTTATTGATGTGAAAATTTCCGAAACTCAAGATCCAATTCAATAGGTATAGACTGAGCAGATTCTTAACGGAACGAAAGCAAGAACACAAAAGTAACAAAACACAGCCGAAAGGCACACAATACCGCACTTGCAGTAAACAAGCAGCAAATCAGTTACAGATAATCGAAACAGAACAAAGCACTCAAAAAGAGCTAGCAAGAGAAAGAACGATTCAACTACTCAAATCTCTCTAATCGCCTGCTACTCTTCAACTAAATCCGTTCAGCTCTGTCTCTTAACATTTCATAGTTAACGTTACTAGAAAAAGAATATTTTAGAAAGAACAATTTAACTCGAGACCTAACGGTACTAACGACAAGATTCTCGTAGTTTCTAGAATCTTCGGTTTTATTACCAGATGATTGCCAAGTTTGTCGCCAAAGGCGGGAAATTATTGACTCGACATCCATTCAGCATCTATCATAACTATCTGTAAAACTATTTTGTCTTCCAGGAGACTTACTGTGATGGGAAACAATATTACAAATTCATAACATTATACTAGTAATAAACTTCAATTTCTAAAAAAATATATAAGCTATTTCAGAGGGCACATAAACTACAACTAGGTTTTTTTAGTCCGTACTGTTGTTTGAATATGTCACTCTTGGCCTACAAGCATTAAACTAGAGTAGAGACCCTTTTGATGTCGCGACATCTATAATAAAAGATATGAAAGGAAAAAAAAAAAAAAGCAATTACCTGCACAAACATTCGGTGCCGGCATTCTGGCATAGGGGTAGCGCGTCTTCCTAGTGATCTGGGCTTCTCGGGTTGGAGTGTGGCTCTCGATGGCCACGGTTGGAGTGGCCGGTTCGGGCATGGTTCTTTTTCATCTGTTCTCTATCTGTGAGGTGTGTGAATGTGCCCCTCCCCCTATAAAAACGGGTTGTGAAAACAAACGTAACGCATGAGTAGCTAAGACACACTCTTGGCCCTAGAAGGCGCTACTAAAAACAAGAGATGATCTCTCGGTTTAAAATGGCTGACTTCGTAGGCTTCATGACTGAGTGGGCTTGTCTATGACAAGTGCCATAAGAAACATTCTGTAGGCAAACAACAAATTAAATTTAAAAGTCATAGTAAGAAATTCAGATAGATCCCTCTATTACGAATATCTTTTTATGGTATTTAAATTTTCACAATTCGTTTTATACATAAAATTCTATTTGATTTTTTTTTTTTTTGTAACGAAGAAGTGAAAATAAATTAAATCTAACTTCAGAGAAATCTTTATGTGATGCCTTTTGAAACTTTATTAAATTGGGAATTTACTCCTAATTTTTTATTAACTACAATTAGCCAATTGTTTAATCTCGTGGTTTCGAATATTGGGGGAAAATGTCTTTATGTCTTCTATGTCTTTAGCTTTCCTTTTATAAACAAACATAAATAAATAAAATAGTTCTTTTTATAATCAAAAAACTTGTTTGGGAACAGGAACAAAAAGATACTTGGAAAGCTGAATTACAAAAATTATATATATTAGTTTTGAATCATGTAATTATCACCTCTTAAAAAGAAGAAGAAATAGATGCATTCAATAAATGCAATTGCTGTATTTGCAATTAACCTCCGATTTAATATTCTTTTAGAAAGTAATATTAATTTCAAAGTTCCTTGAAAACTGCATTAAAACTAATAATTTATTATTTCTACGACATTTAAAAAATATTATACATGTTCCTACTTTCCGCATTCTATCTATCCGACTTTAAAAAATTATTACCTCCAAAATTAAGTCAAAATTTCTGTACTATAAAAATAATTTAACTTCTTATTGAATTCTTTAGAAAATATTTTGAATTTTTAGTTTAATAAAATCTTTAGATTTAATTAAATTTGGAAAATTTAATTTATTTAACTTATTATATGTTTTGCTATTTTTTGTCTAAATGAACCCAATCTTGAAAGGTTTTCTAAATTATAACTCTCAATTTAATTTTGCCGCAAATTTATTATAGTCTAATAGAAAATGCTTTATAAAAAAAAGGAAATAAAAGTTACAACAGAATAGAATCACACTGAGATATACTTTAAAAAGGTAATAAATGTGTATTATATTTCTGGGGAATTATATATATTAGAATGAAAGTTAAAATTATCTCAAAAGAAATTGTTAACAAAATAGATTATAATTTTTATTTAATATAAAAATAATGATCTATTGATAGATAAAAAAAAATTCTTTTCATAATATAACATATTAGAAATAGCGCTTATTATATGCTTAAAAATCAAATCTAAAAATACCATATTCGACTTATTTAAAAAATAAAATTGCATAAATTCGAAATGAATCGAAACAAATATGAAATGTTATCTATATTGAATAAACAATTCAAAAATTAAAGCAAACATTTTTAATAAAAAAATCCAATAATAAGTCAATCATAATCTGATTTTAAGTTCTAATTATTAGATATTGATAACATCATCACTAATCAACGCAGCTAGAAGCAAGAAGTTAGAATCTATTATAAAGTCTAGAATCTATTATAACATCTTCCAATAATATGCATGATATCATTCACAGACAAATTACTGTTGCCAAAATTTAAAAAAAATATCTTTATATTTAGAAATAAAAAAATATCTGCTACTCTGTCGACTAAGCCTCCTAGTTTCCTAGTATAAAATATGGAGCTTGATCTGTTTAGTTTTATAGTAAGGTTGTATTCAACACACCGATAATACTAAATTTCTAAATTTAATCACTTGTGAAAATCTTTAAACTTATAACGCAAAATTTATTCAGATTACCTTATTAATCAGGAACATTTCATCAAAATGTTACGAAAGCGTACGCGATTTTATTTCTTTCCTTTTATCAATTAATAAAATTTATGGAAAAAGTATACGTTTTTATTTCTTCTTTTTTTTAATCAATTAATCAACTTAACGCAAAACGTATGCGATTTTATTTCTTCTCATTTTTTATTTAATGAGGTACCAAAGCTTTGATTTCATGGTGAGTTTCATACATGAGGTCGTGGAGCCCTTTTAAGAGTAAAATATCATTAAAAAAATTGTTTTAAAAGCTGTGCTTTACCAAAAAATATCATAATGCAGTAGCTTTTTGTTTTCTTCAACAAAAAAAAAAAAAAAAAAATTGCTAAACCTACTAAATGTTATTATACTACCGAATTTCTAATAAAAATTCCAAGTGTCCAAAAAATTGAATACAGCAAGTGAAAACGATAATTTTTTTAATTAAAAAGTGCAATAGATATTTTTTTCAATATTCAAGAATTTTAATATATGGCTCATAAATAAAAAATATTTTTCAATTAAATGACAATTATTATAATTAAAAATATTTTAATATTTAAAAACATAATTATTTAAAAAACAATATTCAAAGGGTTTAAAACAATAAATTTTAAACAATAAGCAATTTTTTTATAAATAAACCAATGTACAGCACTTTGAATGCAACAGCTGCAAAAAAAGTCTTAAAATAATCAATTTTGTCCATATTTAAAATGTTTAAATCTTTTTTTTAAAGGGAAAAATTGTTTTATTGATTTTTCTGATCAAATATATTATGTATAACACTAAGATACATAAAGAGAATATCAGATATGTTCGTTAAAAAACTGCTAGCCATTTGATTTACAATGTCATATAAAGCAGACATGATAAACATTAAGCTCAAAAATATTTAACTAACAAAAACACTTCAGAATTAAAAATAATTCTGCGACTTCAAATAAATGTAGATAAATTTGAATTATAACTTTTTTTAAGCATTTTGTTTTTCAAGAAATACAAAGTAGTAAAGGAAACATTCTAGTTATTAATGAATTTAAATTTTTATCTATATACTTTCCACTATAAAACTGTCTTATTTATACCTTTGATTTTGTAAAACAATGAGAAATTGGTATACTATACTTAAACTGGGTTTATTTTTTTAATTTTTAATAATCGATAGCATAGTTTAATAATAATAGTTTATTCTCTATCTTTAAGCTACAATTTATTTTTAAAAATTCTTTATAATTTTAAAGAAGAAACCTAAATTAATTCGAATATGCATAATTTTCTTTATCACTAACTTATAGAGCAGTGGAAAATTTAGAAGAATTCGAATTCTTAACTTATTCTTAAAAAAATATATAAATTTTTTAGAGCAAATTCAAACAAATTATACAGTTTTATAGAACTATTTAATTTTATAGAACTATACTATAATTTATATAGAACTATATGATTTTATAGAGTTATATAAATCTATGGTTTCTTTTAAACTATTTTATTACATGACTTTGAATAGAAATAGGGAGAAAATTTATCCATCCATTTTAAATTAACCAAGCATACTTCTTCAACCGCATACTTAAAAAAACATTAGTTTATTCTTAAAAATCTTCACAATTCATAAAAATGAGTTGAAATATATTAGACTCATAGAATTTTTTCACCATTATAATTGTAAAAATTTCAAAAAGGTGGAAAACAATTCGAATTATCGATGAATTCGGAAAAGACAAGTTCCACTGCCAACTCCCTGTTTCTATAAAATTAATGAGAAGCCAATTCGTAATTCCGAAACATATAAATAAATAAGGTAAACTGAATGTTACTTGAGGAAATTTATACCAAATCCCTCGTGCGTCAAAAACCATTTTCAGTAAGCGTTTCCAAGAGCAGAAAAGAGAACACTTTGCTCCCTATTCACCGAATGTAAATTCTGCAGAAAGCATCTAATTCTGCTCTCCCCCCTCCCTTTCGACCCCCTCTAAAACGGGCACGCGGCTGGCCGTTTGATGTCTCGTCTTCACTTAATGAGTTCAGACGAAGACGATACCGAAAATACAATCTCGTTGCACAAGACTTCAATGCTTAAACGCTCCCTCAAAGAGGCCCAATATGTAGGATTAGAGGACAGTTGATTAAGTGAATAATTCCATTGTGGTGGTCACATGACAACGCGCATAATAAATTTTAAAAACGGACCGTAAAAGTTTAAAGAAGAATTCCTTAAGAGATGCTTTCTAATGAAACCGGAAGGAATGGAATTCACAATTGTTTTCGGTTAGAGGAAACGGTGAATTCTTGAGTAATGGCCTACACGGAAGCAAATTTCGCTAAAGGTATGACTGCGAGTGATAAAGTTTCGTACAAGTGGTAACCAGCTTTTAAAAGCTTTAAAATAGCTGATGTATTGAGGTCATTTAGAATACAATAATATTATATTTAAAATAAAATGAGCTCCTTTAGTTTTGTTTGATGAGATTAACATTCAGTGTTCAGATTACTCGAAAGCTATTTTGGTGCTACTTTGCAATTCTTGAATTTTAATGTTATTCTCCTTTTGAACACTTATAAAAACTGTATGAATTTTTTTTATGGAATTATTATTTATAATTGAGTGTGAACCTTTTGTTAAGTATATTATAAATTGAATCTTTTACTTCGAAAATTATTATTTATGTCCAGATACTTCTTTAAAATTGCACATAAAAATAATAAAAGTTTAATAAATTTTTGAAATTATTTAAAATGAATTTGGGGTTGGAGTTCAATAATTTTGCTCATACTTTTTTACATAAAAATTTAGTTTTATTCTAAATTTTAAACTTTATACTTAAAACTCGCCTAGAATGTATTTTAAAATTAATTCTATGAGTTGGACTTTTATAATGGCTTCAAGTATAAAAAAATTAATACAAACGTTTAAATTTACTCATAGAAATTGATTCTGAAAGTTAGAGATTGACTTGAGTTAGGTTTAATAACTATAATTATGATGAAATTGCATGCTATCTCCAGTGGTTTCATTCTATACATAACTAAATATTGGACATTTTATTTGGTATTTTAAGTTAGGAAGTATATTTTAGAAAAATAATTTAGAACATTGATTAAAAGCAAAAAAGATTAATTGCTGATTTATAGAAAATGTGTACATTTCACACTTAAAAATATTTTTAATAAAAAAAATTTAATATGATTAATTGAATTGGTTGGCTCTTTATAGTTCAGACAATTGGATTTAAATTTGCTTCAAATATGACCCAAAAGTATTTTAGATAATGTATTTAAAGACGAGAAAATTTAATAGACATGCTATTAATTGAAAATCTTTTGAGACAGTTTGATAATAACTTCTTAATCTATATTATATTGTTATAGAAAAACTTTTTTGCCCTCTTTTTAAAATTCAGGTTTTTTTTTTTTTTTTTTTTTTTTTACTTTTCCAAATTTGATTGCTATTCATATATTTTTAGGTTTTTTTGGGGGGGGGGGGGCTAAACATCACACTTAAAAATATATTCACTAAAAATATAATATATCACACTTAAAAATATATTATATCAAAAAAATTATATTTATAGAATATTTTTATTTTGTCAATGAAATTGAAATTTAATTCTTCCTTAAAACCTGTAATAACATTCATTTCTTTCCTTTGAATAAATTAAAAAGCAGTGTATCATTTGCTGATTCACTAAATGCAGGTTTTTATTAAAATTTTGTAATTTTTCAATTTGAAATAATCTCGAGCAAGATTTAATTTCAAAAAGAAAAATTATGAGATGTTTGTTTGATGATTTTATTCCTTAACATTTCAATTCCTTTCTGCTATACAATTTTGTGATATAAAAAAAAATCTTTTTTCTTTCATCCTAATACTTTGTTTATTGGAGAATGTAATTATATTTTAGTTTGTATCTCTTAATAAAATTCTTCTAAGCTTCTAACTTAATTCAATAAGATATCCATCTCAAACACATCAGTGATGCTATTTACTATTCTTTATTTTTCAGAGTATGTTCCAATTTTAACTAGCTCCAGTATTTGTTGAATTCATCACTTCCGCCATTATATCAAATCTCAAATTTTAAGAACTGAACAATAAGTAATAAGTGAGATAGTGGCAAGTTGACAAAAGGAATGAAATAAAGAACGACTTTGTTTATATTCAAATTACTTAAACATCGCCATCTTACAGAGTTTGATAGTAGTGTGTATTGCTGAATTCTAAAATTCGAGCAGTGAAGTCTCAGCCTCCATTTCATTATTTGTTAGATAATTTTAATGTATTTTGACTAATGTGTTATAATTTTCAGTGTTTTCAAAATAATATCTAACTAATAATTAGTGAATATATTAGATTATTCTTTTTAATATTATCTTAGACAATATTCTATTTATACTCAATATTTTTTTAATAATTTATTGTTGTTAATTCAGCCAATCAAAGACTTTTAACATTTTCAATCGGTGCAAGCTGACTGGGGCTTATCATCTTGTCTCAAATGCTTCTTATCGTTTTCTATTTGGAATTTACATACAATTATTATTTATTTGATTTTCTTGGTCAGCATGATCCACAAACCATTCTTTAAGTCATATTGTTTAAAATAATACTATAAGTAAAATAGACATCAAGAAGACAAGAGCATTTAAAGAACAAAAGAACAAGAGCATTTAAAGCAACAAAAATTAAGAGGTCCGGATTAAAAAAAAAAGGGTGAGGTTGTTATTGAAATTAATTTTATGAGACTCATGATAAGAGTTGAAAATACAGAGCAGTTTCAGCATGTTCTAAGGTTTATTCTGAATTTCCATTGTAGGAATCAAGCATAGAATGTAGTAAAAGCTACAAATGGTAGCATAGCAGATGCACAAATTTAGGCAAAATTTATGCTTAAATTTTGATAAAAAAGAATCACCAATTTTGAGCTATATGAATTTGCTATGAGCTAATGTTTTAAACACAGTAACCTTTTCATTATATATTATTAAAGAAAAAGATGCTTAACTATGCTTAATTAATTAATGTGCTGTCTGATATCTTTTAAGCATAAAAAATGTAATCACCTTTTATCAGAACTGTTATTATGCCCCAATACCATGGTAAGATTACCATTGCAAATTAATGTTTATTATATTGTCGCGTAGATGAGGTGAATGCAGTAAGTCCAATAGAAATGAACACACTCAAGATTAACTGAAGATTTTATTATCAATCTAACTGATTGAGAAATTACTTATATACAGTTGAAGAACCTTCTAGAATTTGAAAGCTCGCAGAAAATTAGGAATTTACATAAATAACCGATTCGAATAATTAACATAATTTTGCATAACTTTGCATAATTAACATAAAGCAAATTAAAATCAAAAGTCAATTTTGGATAGTTCACCTCGCTTGTATTCGAACCCGCAACCTTCCGCTGTTATAGGGAACAAAAATATAGAATTCGAGTGATGCATTAAACGTTTTCGTAGTGAAATTCATTTTTGATCAACAGCTCAATCACTATTCTTTTGCTATGTATTCATTACAGCTTTGATCTATAATTCATACGTAACAGGTTTCAGCCTTAAAAATATGAGCTGTAATAAACACTTATATACATACATACTCTGAGTACTCTTTTCTATTCCACATTTCCATTTGACAACCCAGATAAAAAGGTAAAAATGATCCTCTCAGAGAAGTGTGAAGCTTTAAGGCTTCAATAAGATTCTAGCATATAAATGGCAGACTAAGCTATTAGGATACCATTAAAATGAAGGATATGTGGAAAGGGGGATCATAGTGTTCTTACAACACCCCCTCTTCATCCGGTTACTATATTACGAGAGTCGGCAGACGGTGGGGATCTGAAATTGCTCTGAAAGACCCTCTCTTGGGGTGAGGAAAGTGGTTCAGAAACTGAAGAAGCAGGTAGGGGCGGCATTGTGTCTTCTAAGGGAGAATATGGGGGGAGAAAAATACAGCCGGGGTGAATAGAAATGGGGATATGCAATCCCCTCTCCATTCTACCCCATACAAGATATCAAAAACGCACCCTTCGTTATATGAGTTCTGGAGCAAAGTAGACTGGAAGCTTGGACATCATTAAACTGTCATACAGTTAATTAAATGTTTGAAATCCAACGGAAGTTTTCGTTCAGATGCGATGTTAAATTTTAAATGTGATTAGGGAACTGTCATTTAAGTTTGTATGAATGAGTAAGAAGGAATAAACACAAGTAAAAATTTTGAAATATCTTCCGAAGTGGACAATAAAATGGGTGTTAGATGAAAAACGGATTTTATCAAACAAGTCTCAATTTTATCTACACAATTGAAAGTAAAAAGTATATTGCCGTCAAATGAATGCAAATAATGAGAGATTGAAAGTGAGGCAAGAAAATATCTTTTTAAACTTATTTAACTCCTGAATACAGACAAAATGGGGAGCATTTACTCATCAAGGACATCTGAATGCATCTTTTGGTTCTTCAGGCAATAGGCAATTCAGCTGTAGAATTATGACTGTTTCGAGAACTATTTCAAATACATTTGCTTGCACTTCGTGATTTTAATTTTCCTCACTAACGAGTTGCTGCATATGTATCATGAAACCATTGCTACTAATTGGGAAAGGATATTTATTATGAATGAGGCCTCTCAATCTCTCTCTTTTTTATATAAATCAATTTTAAATGTTATAAATGCAAATGAAATGCCCTGAAGACATTCCTCAAAAACAAATAATTGTAACAATAAGGGAAAATACTATTCATTGACCCATGTGATTCTGAGAGCTACAAAAAGTTTTGAAATAAAACAGAAATAAAAATTTGACAATTATAAGTTTTTGCAACATAAAGTAACATAATACATTTTGCAACATTATAACAACATAAGATTTTGCAACATAACTTGTTGAAAACTAATGTTCTTTAATATTATATATTTGTTCTACAAATCTTGCAAAAAGAATTAAGACCGTTTCCCAACATTGTATTTCATTACTAAAAATAATCTCTGCTTAACCATAATATCTGGTCTTTCAAAGTAAAATACATACATTCTGCATTTATGCTTGCTCTTTATACTTTCGGGTATATAAGTACGTATTTATGTAAAAAGGAAACATCGATTTTAAACGTGTGTTTTTTAATACTGATTTCATTAAACGCAAATTTAAAAATTACACATAATTAAACTTTATATTAAAAATTATATGTAGAAATTTTCTTAAGGAGAGCAATCGCTTGACTCAAATCAATTTTAATCAGTAAAAGTAATTATCAATGTGATTTTTTTTTTTTTTTGATTACACAGATTTTTTCAACCGTGACTTGATAAAAGTGATACTTTGTAATAAATTTTCTCCTACTAAATCAGAAATTTTGTACAATAATGTTTCTCTAATGATAAGAAATATTTGATGAGGATTCAGAACTTAACTTTTATTTATTCGAATCCATATAACCATCTTCTACTTAATTTTACGAAAAATTATTGTAGGACTCTATAATAATTTTTATAAATGGTGTAACGAAATCCGCTGAATCCCAGAAACCTGAAATATCAAAAAAAAAAAAGAAAGAAAAAAAAAAGAAAAGAAAAAAAAAAAGAAAGAAGAAAACTTTTTTCCCAGAAATATTGATATCCAGAGGACCCTTAAAACGTTGTTAATCAAATAAATGTAATAAGAATGAAAATCCTAAGTATTAATTTAAAAATTCTCTATAGGCGTGATTCAGATTCTATTTTATTTATAATATTTCTATAATGGTCACATTTTTAACTGTTTTGTCTTTATCTTTCATAATTTCGAAAAAAAAAATAATATTTAGATTTGCTAGTAAACAAATAAAATCATTTTATGAACATTTTTATTTATGTTATTTTAATTAAAAACAGTTAGTATCGTTTACATTCGCAATCGTTGTTTTGAATTTCTCTTCCTTTTAAATAACTGTTTGTGTTTCGAGTGTTTTTAAAATTAATATGAAGAACGGATCTAGTTTTTTCATCTGTACTATTTGTTGTTCCTTGTGATAAATGTGTACTCTTCGTGCAGTGATGAAATAGCTATAAATAAACAGATTCTTTTACTTTTTTGATAAAAACATCTAAAGTGCATGATAGCGTTATCAGTGAAGTTAAACATTTGATAAAATCAGCACTGTTTAAACAAAATAATGAAGATTTTAGCATATTAACTATTTAAGGCAGTACTATTATCCGATATGTGGAAAACCCATTAATCGAGCCTATTATTCTGCGGAATTTTTTTAAAGAAATTCTTGGCAATTAAGAATAAACCAATCGCTTTCGATGACCAGCTATTCGCCCATCTTTTTAATAACATTAATTTAATTCTGTCAACCAATATTGATGAATTTCAACTTAGCACATCAAATAAAAATATGTTTCAAATTGCACTCTTTGAGGATTCTTTTAGCAATTAATCGTTGAGAAGCTTCATGAAGCAAATTGCATATTTTGGATTCCTTTTATTTCCAGTGGATTAAAACCATAATTTGATACATAACTGCAAATGTAATCACATGATAACAAACCAATTTTCATTAAGTTCATTCCAAAGATCATTAAGTTTTTGGGTTATCGCGTTTACATGCTATAGACTGACAAAATCAACTCAGTAGCAGAAAATAAATATTACTTAAAAATACTCATCTCTAAAAAATACTTATAAAAAATGAAAAAAAAATACTTATCTCTAAAAAAAAACATGAAGAGTTTGGTTAGATGAAGTTACGAAATTAGCTGATGAATAAGATAGACAAGATTTGCCAAGTTATTGAGACTATACACTGCTTCAAGGTTCTAGTTTGCGGTATCTCTCAATAGTGAGATTAGGGTGGCAGAGGTATCAAGGACAACACTCCTCTAGAGATCATATGAAATAAATAATATTAACTTTTTTTTGAGAATGCACAAAATAAAGAGAGTTTTTGAAGTTTACACGTTTCCTCTCGAAAATGAAAGTTATTGAAAAGAAAGTGACCAATAATGCCATAACCGGAACTTGAAAGTTCCCATTGGAAATAAAAATTGGCAAAATCAGGCCAGTTGTTGGGCTGATTTTGACGGATCTGGGTCGAAATTTCACATATATGTACATTTTTTTATGTTAAATTTTCGTGCCAAATTTTATCCAACTGGCTTTCACATATATCTACATATAATGAAATGAGCGGGTAAAGAAATATTTTGTTCCAAGAATCATTTACTTTTTTTTACAATAGTCAATATATTTATAGGCTTTTTATAATTTCAAAAATTTGGAACTTTTATTTAAAAGTGGATATAATACCCCCATATAATTTTGCAGAACTAACTAAATGGCAACTAATGATCTTAAGCAAAACATTCACGGAAAAGAATCGATTCCGTTAATTTAGAATCCCCTAATCAAGAAACATTTTGATAGAGAGATTTTCTCTATATTATCTATTTACACTATTTATCTCCCTTTCTATCTATCATCTCTGTAATCTCTGAATCTCTGTACCTGTAATCTCTGAACGCATTAAGAATTCATTTTATCTAAAAAATAAATTTTTTACTGTAGTTTATTTGTATGTACTATCATCATTCTGATTTCATACATAAGATATTTTTTGCTCATTTTAAAGTAAAAAAAAAATCCCCTTAATATTAATTACTAGCCGCCTTTGGCGACCAGCCGGTTCGCCAGTATTACCGCTCGCTACAATTTTCAATTAAATATTTTAAGTAACTGGTCTCTTAAAGGATTCTCAAACAAAACATTTTTAATCTTCAAATTTTGATAGTCATACCAAACTTATATTGTTTAGATCGTTTCGTTCATTTTACTATATATATTTTGCTAATTTGTTGCCATTTCCGGTAAAACTTCAACTTTAATTAAAAATGTAAATGACGAAATTGCAATTAATATTAAGATATTTTTTAATAAAACCAAGCGTTTTATTTTATTAATCATTTTTATTGTTATTTATTAATTATTATTATTATTGAATATGAGTATTGCAAACAGAATCGCTCGGTATTTAAGTCTTATATTAACTACAAAATATTTTTCATAGTTTATGTAATATCTCAAACAATAATTCAACAAAAATTTCTGAGATTCAGTATAAAATTCAGTTTTTAGTTTTGCTTTCAAAAGGATTGAAATGAAATCAATAATAATATTTTGTTCCTGCTTATAAATATATTTCAAAAATTATGAAGTCTAAATTTAATGCAGTAAGGTATCATATTCTGATAAATATTCTGGACACACCAAATTTTAAATAAATGAATGAATGTTTCTATTTTCCACGATCAACTAAGACTTATTTATGAAGTTTTAAATGTTAAAAATTTAGAAAAACTCACCATTTTCATAATCTTAGGCCAATTAATCTTGAGAAACCTGCGCGCTTATTGGCGTATTTTCTTTGAAACGATCGATGAAAAATCTAAAATTATCCTTTTTTTTTATTGAATAGTGATATTCAAATCTTCATAAATCAGTCAGTTTAAGTGATTTGAAATTAACTCTTAAAAGTCAGTGATTTAGTTGATTGGAAATTAACTCTATGACCACCATAAAATCTGTGCTTTCTCTTGTGGTGTATGCATTCTCCTTAATGTCCGATCGAATAAAACATTACATACAAAAGTACTACATAGAACAAACACATCAAAAGTAAACATAACATTTCAATAGTTGCCAAAAACAAAAGAGAGAAAAATGCAATTAATAAGCAGACGATATTTAGAAAAGTACAGATATTTAGACTGGAAAATGAAATTATCTGAAATTAAAAACACGCGCAGACGATATTTACAAAAGTAAAAATATTCAAACCTGAAAAGGAAAATATATGAGTTATTCCATCAATAAATGCCATAAGTTTGTTTACATATTCATTATTTTATGAGTCATTAAATATCAAAATGGATCCGGGACTGAATAAACACCCTGTATAGAGAGTGTAAAAGATCATAAAATATTTTTTCTTGAACTTATTTTTTAGAAAAAAATAATATTTCATATTTGTTTCATTTCTTACAGACACTTGCCGAAAATTATAATTTTGCAGATTTCATTTCCAAAAAGATTTAATTTATTTTCAGTTAGAGCTTTAATCAATGTGATGGCAACACTTTGAAAAAAGCTATTTTTTTCTCATGAATGCAAAACGTGCTTAATCCTCATTTTTATTTTTGACGAAACAAATTATTGAAAAACATAGTTAAAATATTTATTTAAAAATTCATTAACAATAGAAATTTAATTTTAAGGTTAAAACCTTGGTATCATTTGAAAGATAAATTTTTTATCTTTAACTTCATGTAAAAATCTTTTTTGTGCGGTAATATTTTCGGAAGTTATAGCAGAAACACGTCAAAATTTCGCTTAATTTTTAAATAAATAAAATTCTAGTTAAAAATTCGAAAAAATAACCCCCAGGTGCACATTCCCGACCTCCAAGGTATACACGTGACAAATTTGGTAGCTGTAGGTTGAATGGTCTGGTCTGTAGAGCGCCAACACACACACACACACATTGAGCTTTATTATAAGTATAGATGACAAAAAAAGATTAAAGAAAATATTAAACTCTATGTGTCATCCTTGTTGCGGCAGTAGATATATTCAAATACCTACAATATTTACAAAAATATTCCAAATATTTTATCTAACATAAGACAGTACTATCATCTATATATAATTATGTGTTATATGGATCTAATGGAAAGACAAGAAATAATCACAAACAAATCTTCTATACAAAAGAATCGATTCGCCCTGATCGAGAAAGACCTTAGATAGCGACTTTCCTCTTATTTCTGTTTTGCTGTCGTCTCTCTCAAGTTTTTGAACCCATAATTAATTACTTTTTTAAAAAAATAATATTTTAATGCTATTTTATTAGCATATACTTTGAAGTCAAAATGTAAAAATTAAAGTTTTATACTTGCAACATTTTTTTGCAAACTTTTAAATCCACTATCCTCTTAGATTTAAATGTGACGAGAAGGCTAAAATTTTTTTTAAAAAAAGGAACTATATTATCAATGTTGATTACTTTTGCTATGCGACTGATAAAATAATTTCAAAAGGTTCGCAACATTTTATTTATTATATGGCGGTACTATTCATATATAATTATGTTTTATATAACTCGAACGAAAAGACAAAAATTGATCACAAACAAAACCTAAATACAAAAGAACAAATTAAGAAAGAGCATAGATAACGTGTCCCATCTGATTTCTGGTTTGCTGCTATCTCACTCACCCTGATTTTTGAACCCATAATTAATTATTTTTAAAAAATAATATTCTAACGCTACTTAATTAGCATATACTTCGAGGACAAAAATGTTAAATTGGAAGTTTTATATTTGCAACATTTTTTGTGTACTTCTAAATCCACCATCCTCTTAAATTTAAATGCGACGAAGATAGCTAAAATTTAAAAAAAAAAGGGGAACTATATTATCAGTGTCAATACCCTTGATATGCGAGTGGATATATTTATAGACTTAACAATAATTTCAAAAAGTTTGCAACATTTTATCCGTTATGTGGCGGTACTATCTATATATAGTTACTTCTGAAACGACCACTTTTTGACGATTCTCATTGAGGGAAGATACGCGGAAGGATGAGCTCAATCTGGAATTCTTCGTCATTCTTTGACCTTTATTTTCGCCGTATTAGATACTTTTTTGTTAAATTTTTTTTCACGGATATCTGAATATCGTGTCGTTTCTGTTCGTATTATTTTAATTGCGAGTAGTTCCACTTTAATTTATTGTTAAATATAAACATTCCCTCCTGTCATCTTTCCTCTCACCCATATTTTGGTGAACCAAACATATCCTAACGCATGCGTAAAAGCGCGGAGAGTTTTAAAATCCGTTGTCAAACAATATGTGTTATACGGATCTAACGAAAAGATAAGAAATGATCGCAAACAAATCCTCTATACAAAAGAATCAATCAAAAGATCGGGAAAGATCTTAAATAGCGAGGCCTTTCTGATTTCGGTTTTGCTGGCCATTTCTCTTTCTGATTTTTGAAACCATAATTAATAAATTTTTAAATCATATTCTAATGTTAAAAATTTAAATGAAAAGGACCTATATTATCACCGTCAATTATCCTTTTCATGCTAATGGATATATTTATAGACTTACCATAATTACAAAAGTTCGCAGCATTTTATCTAACATGTGGCGGTTCTATCTGTATATATAATTATGTGCCATACGGATTTAACGAAAAGACAAGTAATGATTCCAAACAAAGCCTCCGTACAAAGGAATCAATTCTCCCTGATCGGGGAAGAAGCAAGATAGCGAGACCCCCCGATTTCTGTTTTGCTGGTCATCTCTCTCTGACCGGGCATAATAATTGCGTGATAGGCGAAACTAAATCCAAAATAATCGAATGCGGCAGTCGAGAGGGCACCGTCGGCAGACTTCATCAAATCGTTAACCTCAACGAGACGTCGACACATCTCTCCACAATCTGCGTGGACTTCCCCGCCGAAATATCTGATAATGAAGTAATACCGGCTTTTCCGATATCGGAGCACCAGCAAGCATTCGCAAACTCTCCACAACTCTGACGTTTCCTTGACACCTCACTTCGTTCCGAACGGAACCGCCGCCCCCTTTTCTCTCTATTAGCGCCAAATTAGCCACGGCGAGAGTTTACGCGAAGACAACCTAATCTGGCTCCAAACTGGTTATCGAACTACTGCGCCCCCCTCTCTCTCCAGAGCTAAATGATATCGAAAGGGGAGAGCGAGAAAAGTTTTAGATTGCCGCGAATTAATAATAATTACGCTTCGCATGTTTTGGCGAGATAAACGCTTATAGCCATTTACAGCAACATTGCGAAAGAGTTGACAAGTGTTAATTTGTCTCTCAGTCCTCAATGGGCAGAGATGGTTTGGGGAGAAGAATATTATTGGGAAGGGCTGAGGGGGTGGAGATGCGTTTCCAACAGAGAACAAAAGAGATTAGCTTTCCAGTTAATACGGTTGCAAAATCGCCCGCCGTCGAAAGCGAATCCCTGGGAGAATTTTCGGAGATTCGTAATTTTGTAATTGCGAAAACATCTTTTAGTTTCGTGCAATAACTCTCTCCCTGCTATCTAATCCTCTCTTATGGAAGCTTTTAAAGCGATCCGCTTTCTTTGGGGAGAAAGAGTACAAATGCGTAAATAAGGATTTGGGGGCGGCGTTTGTAATGGAGCTGTAAGTGTCCAACATTATACTCAGATTTCTGTAATCGGATATTCCAATATTTATAGAGTTTCCTGAGTTGTCAGGAGAAGATAAAGATCAGATTTTTTTTTTTTTTCATTTGGCTTGCATTTGGTTTCAAAGCATGTTTGACAAAACGTATTGTACTATATTTTCATGAAGGGGATAAAAAAAATTAATTCGAATTTTCATATGACTTGATTTGGCTTGGTTTGCTTTATAGACACCACAATTCTGTAATGAGATGTGGCAATATTTATAGAGCATCCAGTGTTCTCATCAATATTTGAGATATTGGACCTCAAAACATTTATAACAAAACTTATTCTGCTTTTTTTCAATGGAGGGATAAAAAAATTAACTCGAATATTTTAATGAGCATTTACTGACTTGGTTTGCTTATGGGCATAAAATTTCTGTAATGAGATGTGGCATTTTTTGTAGAGCTTCCTGACTTGTCATGAGTGCCTAGGAAGGTAAATTTCTTGCAATCGACTTCAAAACGTGTTTGAAATAACCTTTCCTTCTCTATTTTCATGGCGAAAATACAAAAATGAATGAGAATTTTCTAATGAACATTTTCTGACTTGTTTTGGATATAGCCATCATGTTTTTGAAATGAGATGTAGAAATATTTGTAGAGCTTCCTGAGTTGTCATGAGTGTTTAGGAAGCTAAATTTCTTGCATTCGACTTCAAAATGGGTTTGAGTCGAATGCAAGAAAAAAGCTATTCTACTCTATTTTCAAGGCAGGAATTAAAAAAAAATTCTTATGAGATTTTCTGAATTGGTTCGCTTATAGACATCAAATTTCTGTAATAACATGTTGTAATATTTGGAGAGCTTCCTGACATTTCCTTCCTTGTTGACATTTGATGAATACTGAAACATTTTGTCTGTGAAGTCATTCAGTTATATTTTTTTTTATTTATTGTTATTAATTCATTTAAATATCCATTCAAGCTCAGTAACTCAGTTTTAAAATTTATGAGCTGAATTTCAAAATCTGTAGTTATTCATGAAAATAGGTAACTGATTTTCGAAATTATTTTTAAGAATCATTTTTAACTGCATTTAGATTTAGTTTGTCCTTATCTTCATTATTCATTGTTTAAGAAACTCTCGGGAAATGTAAATGTCTTAAACTTCGTCAATCAGTTATTACTCGTTTGCTTAGTTTGCTCTCTGCATTACTCATTTTCAATGACCATATGCATCTGTATAATAAACTGCATTCATTCAAATTTTTCAATTTTTTTCTTGTAATTTTATTAATATTTTTCGATATCAGCTTTTTTAAATAATAAGTGAAAGGTAAAAGGAAAACATTCTAAAAAAATAGAAAATATACTTACATTTGTTTGCTTTTATTTGATTTAATAATAACTTTTCTTATCAAAAATCAAAACAAAAATTATTAAAATTTTAGGAGCTTCTAGATATATTCTTTGCAAATTGGAATTTTAATTACATCCTTAGTACGTTTTAATTTTCAGTAAATATTTTGCAATTTTTTCTTTCGGAAGTTTTCCTCGTCGTTTTATTTTATTGTTATACTGTTTTTAGAAAATCACACAAAAAAAATTGCGATTTTTCTTTACTTTTCGGAATTTGATGAGGAAAATAATATCTTTTTTAAATAATCAAATAATACAGTAAAATGATGAGCAAATGTTATAAGCTACTGACCAAAATTATTATCCTAAGTATTGATCATAGGTAAAATAATAGTTCTTTCAAAAATCATTATTGCTTTTTTTGTAACTTATTCTTATTTATATAACTTATTCTTATTTCTATATGTAACTTATTTATATTTATTTTGTAACTTATAGATATTCCCAAAAATTTGAGCCCAAATTCTGCTTTAGTGACAGGAAAATATTCTTAAAAACAAAAGAAGGTAATTTTATCTTATCTAACTCTATCTTTAATAAGAAAGTGATAAAAAATTTTTTGTAAAATTTAGAATCGAATACAGACTTAATCTTCAGATTTTAAGCAAGAAAGACAAAGAAACAGAATTGCTCTTATCTTATTTAGGTTAGAAAGGATAAATTATTTGATCCTTTCTAACCTCCAGTGTCATGCATTTATCCAACAATTAGAAGAGTAAGTTCATTCTTCTGTTTTAAAAGCATTAACTCTTTGCGTATTGTAACGGATGAAACTCCCGTTGAAGCAGAGTTAGACTATCGTCTGAAAAATCTCTTCAAAATTTCCACCCGAACTTCATCAATTGTGATTGATTTAATATTCAATGAAACTGCTTTGTTCGACATGCGCTTTATTCGACTTTGTTCAACAGCAACATGCCCTGCAGAGTGTGGGGTTTGGTCATTTGCCATGTCAATTATTTTTTTATAGTCATAGCGTAAGCAAACAACAGTTTTTTTTTCTATCAACATTTTGAGAATATAAACTGTCATTGTATAAAGAAGCTGGGATGTGATAAGGAATTTTTTTTTATTCTTGACAGAGGTCAATTTTCAGTATTGGGATACCAGAACTCCTGGACTCGTAGGAATCAGAAGGTAAATTAGCATTAAGCCAGGGGAAGAACACCCTTGTACGAAAAAGAACAGCAGAGTGGCAGAAATGGAAGTAAGATATGCAAATGTCACATTAAATAAATTACAATAAATCAAGACACTTTTCAATAAATGTACAAAGTTAATAGGATAAATTTTTTAATGTTTAAATAATAAAAGTGTACGTGGAGTTTCATTAACATATAAAAAAATATAATAACAAAAAATAAATATAATAATAGTTTAACTATCAATAGATAGTTTCAATAAATAATCTAATTCTATAAAAAATTAATTGCTTTTAGGGGAATTTTAATTTTGCTAAGCGGGAAGAACTTTCTTGAATGTATCAGAAAAAGAAAAAAAATGATAACACAAACTCAGACAAATCACAACTTAAAACGACAAAATTTAAATGCAATAAAAATTCAGTATCAAACATCAAAAGACAAAATTCTTCATACGAAATATAAAAATATAGGAAGCGAAATATATATATATAAACAAAAAAACATTCAAGTTTCAAAATATTAAAAAAAAATATGTAATTATAAATGTCTAAATCAGAAAAAAAAATCTGATAACCTGCACTCGAAGTTGAAGCTTCGTGTCTCTTCTCATTAAAAACAATTCTACCAAACACATGTGCAATGATACAAAAAAGAGAAGAACAAAATATCTGCCAAGCGATTATAAATGAGCTAAATTAGTGTCATGAGGAAGAGGGAATGCAATAGTGGAATTTTAATTAGTTAGCTTTACAACAGCTGTACCAGCTCTGATATTAAGAAGAAATTTTTTAAGATAGCTCTAAGGCATTTGTACTGCCATATGGGAAAGAATAAAGCTACAACTGATATTTTACTTTTTTTTTATAAACATAACAAAAAAAAGTCACCAAGCATCATTCTTTGTCCTCAAAAACACGCTTCTCTTTTCATTCCAAAAGAAGGGAGAGAAAGGCCTTCCATTTAAGCAAACCAATGCTTCAACCCTAATCCCTCGAACAAAATCCACTGCAGGCAATTACGGCGAGCGAGATTTAGTTCTTCGAATTGGAAATCCTTCAACACGCGACAACAGTTAAACCAGAGATAACCGGGAGCTTTCGGCACCGGAACGTGGACCTAATAAATCAAAGTTAGTCCATTGCTGTCCGGAAGAATCCGGCCTAAACTCGTCCATAGATAGCGGATTCCTCCTCTCCGCTGGCCATCCCGGACACAATGGGTATTGATCCGTGGCGTCGCACAATGGGATCCAGCCTATAAACCACTTTATAAAGAAGACATTAGTCTTGATTTGACCCGCGAGAGAGGGGCTATTACTCTTAGAGGGGCGAGAACCAAAAGGGGTCCTCCTCGGATTCGGTGGATGGAGAGGAGGATCGGTCATTAGTCAAAGGGTGAAAGATAAGCGAAAGCATGCTTTTTTTTTTAGAACATGGATGGATGTGTGTATATGAAACAATTGGAGTCGCATCCATGTTACTAGATTAAAGGAAGTTAACCAGAATTTTGCTTAAATTGTTGTATAAAAGTAATTGTCCATGTCATTTGCTAGGATTAAGTCAATCTATATTGAAATCAAGTAAGGTAAGAATAATGAAATTAGTAACTAATTTTATTATTACATGTTTATTGTTCTAATACTTTTCTACATTTCTTTTGAATGCTACTCAAGATGTGCAACTGTTTCGATGACAAAATATAACCACATAAGGAATTGTTCAAAGGAATCTAGCCTTTAAGTCATTTTATAGATACATTTTTGACATATAAAAAGAATAAGACTATTCTTTAAAAATTATGGAATAAAGAAAGTCTTCTTCAAAGCATGAAGAGAAGAATTCATTATCATCATTTAAAGACTAAAAGATAAGCGACCGTTCATTTTTTTCTGTCACCTCAAATAGGTATGTTTGAATGAAGCATTTAGAATTATACTTCTATTGCAGAATTTCATAAACATTGGTAAATTTGGTGTTAGGATACTTTGTCTAATAGTAAAGTATAAATTCAATAGAGATCTTAAACTTTGAATAATCGATTCCCATGCAATGTTTAGGCTTAAAAAAAGTGAAATGTTTTAATTTGTCTCTAAATATACTATAACAAGCTAATTATGCTGACTGTTGATCTAAGAGATACATATATCGCGTTTTAATGAAATAATAAGTTTATAGGTTGTGTGACACTGCATGACACAGTGGATATTTATCACCGATGTCATTCAGTGTAATACAACCTATAAACCGTTTTATGCGCATGTGGACTGATTTATGGGCATTTATTTTATCAGTTAGAGTCAAATATCTTATTCTTATATGCATATGAGTCATAAAGACCCTTCTTTAGAGTTCCAAAATAAACTAGAGAATTGGTCATTATTTGAAAGGTGAAAGATAATCCGATGTATACTTCCTCTTTTTTTTATTGTTGTCTTAGAATAAGCATATATGGATGGATCTACAGGTGAAATTTCCATATTAATGATTTGCAGAAATTTTACTGAAATATTGTGAAGAATAATTTATTTTATATGTGATAACATTAATGAGTGTCGATCGGTGGGAGAATATGACAAAAAAGGATCGCAAAAAAAAATCAAATTTAATAATACAATTTAGAAAAAAAGGTTAAATTAATTACTAATTTTATAATTAAAGTTTATTACCCCAGAATTTATAAAATTTCTTTAGATCATTAGTTATAGATATGAACTAGAGAGGCGAGTCATATTTGCACAATAAAAAATTCAATGGACAATGAGTAGCGAGGAATAGCAATGTGATACACTATATAAACCCCGTAATAGGGGCTCTCTCTAATCCAGTCTCTAATCTTCTTTCTAATCTAATCTTGACTAGATTAGAGAGAAGATTCATACAGGGGGTGAACCAAAGCGGGTCATCCTTGAATTTCAGGATGAAAATGGGATAACAAATCAACAAGTGTTAAAAAACATGATATATAAGCACGAGTACCTTTTTCTTCATTCATTTGCCTCTTTCTTCGGCTAATTGAAGTAACAACTTTAGCACCAATTGCGGGTTTAAAAGAGTTTAACAGAATTCTTTATATATAAATACTTTGATTCTTATCTGATAATATATCATTGAGATTTTTAAGTCAAAAGAAATTTTTTTATTTGAACAAATTAATACATGCTGAAATGCAGTTAAATAAAAAAGTAAAAATAAAATTATTTTATGCTTTTATTATTTACTGTTCTATAATTCTACTAACTTTTAAAGAATGTTAGATATAAATATACATCCGAAAGTTATATAATATTTTAATGAAAAAGGTACAATAAATATTCAACAAGTCATGCGATGGAAAACAGCTTAAAGCTCACTTTTAATCATTTATCTAAATGTGATCAACGACAGATTACTCTTAACTGTTATTTTGATAATTGGGGGGGGGGACCAAGATACGAGAGATTACTCTTAGTTGTTTTGGATTGCAGATTAAAAAAAAAATTTTAGGATGAAAGAAGAATTGATCATTAGTCAAAGAAAAAAATGTTACTGGATATCTTTTAGAACACACTCTAAGTAAGGTACTGTTACGAATTTTTAAAATTGCACAGTCATCTTCATGGTAAGGAAGATACTTTTAAAAATAGCTCTAAAGATGCTGAATGGATGCCAGGTAAATAATTCGTGGCCTTGGCAAACATTACTTGACTACATAAATGTAGAACCTAGAATATTCGAGAATTATGGAGATATCCCGATAAGGAGCGAGTATACGATATCTTTCCAGAAGTTTCTTAGACCTGTGACGGAAACTATAAAAAGCCAAGAAGCAGAGCTGTAGTCAGTTGAATGAGTTCAGGTGGCAAGTTAAACGAGTTTTCTTAACTTGCTACAGGTGATTATTACCGACTTGCTATTTGCGTAATACCGTTTACTATAAGGGCTGTTTTGTGTCCCCATCTTCTGAGCATTCTTATCAGTTATAATACTTTTCATCGTACTCTCACCGGACGGATTTTTGGGGAATTTCCGCAATAGTTTGAATGTCTGTAACTACTCTCTGTTATTGACTTTTGTTTAAATAATTACATTAAAAAAAATTTGTTTCCTATTAATCGCTGTGCTGTGTTTTAAAATCAACAGAGTTTTACATTACTTGAAAGCAATGAAATATAGCGCATAAAAATCCGTGTACAAATTAGTTTTGTCATGTTTTAATGACAACAGGAATTATTGTCTATATTAACTTATAGAGCTATTAAAAATGTAAAGGATGAATCAGGTTATTTCATTGCTTGAATTCTGATTTTAAAAAGTATTTCTTATTTTTTTTCATTGCTTTTTTGTTTTCATAAGCATACACTGCCATTTTTGGAAAAGTTTTTTTTATTGTTGATGATAATGATGGTAGCTGTCATTATTGAGTTCAGAAATAGGTTGTTTGAAATAGAACGTATTCCTCACCTCTCAAAAAAGTCTGTGATCATAAAATTTTTATATTTTAATTTTAGAGTTAATTGCACAGAATGTAAACTGATGTTTAAAATCTCAAGTGTTATTTAAAATCAAATGAAGTATTTTTTTATGTAATAGAATTATATTCAGGAGTATTTAACTGTATTTTAGGATACACGCTATAATTGCCTTTGTATTGTTTTTTACTGTACTATATGTTAAAAAGTTTAAACGCAAAAAGATTTGATAAAAACCTTAATTACGAAAATGGTTTTTCCCTTAAAATCTCTAAGGTAAACAAGTTTCTTCAATCCCGTATTTTAAGACAAAAAAAATTATTTTATTGCTAAAATCAATGAAAGCAAGAAAATTCGGAGTGGTTTCCATTATTCAGGAGACCTGTAGGACACTCCAACCATATTTAGCAATGTAGATGATTAAATACCACATCAAAGAGTTTGTTTGTAGTATACTTTTAAAAAATAGTTTAATTCCTTTACAGAACGTCACGTTTTCTTTATGTAAGCTTGTATGAAGTATTGGAAAAAGGATTAAAAAACTAAGCACACGCAAGCTTTAAATACTTAAATCTGTAAATATGCGAAAGAACATCAAAAAAGTTTTAGAAAGCAGTTCTCGTCCTTTTAGAAACAAAGAGTTATAAGTTGATTTTTCTAACAAGGACAACATTTTTTTTCTTTTGTCCTCTAACATGTTTTCTCCCTTATCTATGGCAGCAGTGGCAGATTTCAAACTTAACATATCTATATTGTATATGTTTTAATATTTTGTAAATAGAAAAGAAACGAATAGCATTCTTTTCTTCATTCATTAACGCAAGAAAAATGTTCAATGCCATTACATTTAAATCAAGTTCGATAACCAAGTTCAGTCGTTCATATAATTTATTTCTGCATGTAATTTTCATATATACACGAACAAGAATATAGATGAAGAAATAATTTCCAAAATAAATTTAAAAAAATTCTGAAAGAATGCCAGAAGAAAAAATTTAAAGCAGGTGATTAACAATTTCCGTCTGAATCCAAAATTATTTGAATGCAAATACATTTTTAATGTTTTTAAAAATTTTCATTCATTAAGAATTATAAATTTAAAAATATACTTTCGAAATATACAATGAATACATGGAAATATTCCAGATATCTATCCAATTGATCTGGTAATGCTATCGACTTTAACTTTATTGTTAATCACAAAAAAAAATCATTCTTTTAATTCAAAGAAAATATAATTATTTCTCACTATGAATTATTTATTCGTTGTTTATTTTGTTTCACAAGAGAACTTTAATATAAAAGTTCCTGGAAATGTATTATTTCAAAAATACTCATTGATTTAAAGGAGCAAAATGGGATAATACAGTCAAGCCCCGCTAACAAGTAAAATATAAAAAACTGACACTTAACGAACGATGTTTCGCAACATGAGTATCGAGGAGATATTGTGAGGTCACATACTAGATTGGCGAATATTAGTATGTACTGAATACTTGTTTGAAGAGAATCCTTATATATACATGGAAGAATTTTTGGCAGGATGGCATTGTCGAACAAGACATTGAAAGATTAAAGGAAGTGTCTGTGGAGAGCCTTAATAGACGATATTTTATTTTTGAGTAAAATTATGGCGTTAGAAGTGGGTAACAAGGCATCAATAAGATGGTGGAAGACCTACCAAAAGTTAAAACAATCAAAACTACAAAAGAGCAGAGAGAACATAGGGAGCTGCATTTTGTGTCACAGCAAAAGGCTGCAGTAGAGATTTGGGAAGGAGAGGATGAAATAATAAACATAACAAAGAAAAAAAACCGTCAGTGAAATAAGGGAGATTTATTTAAAAATGGGAAATTATTGCATTATATACTGAAAAGCATCACTCTGATGGGGTCGTAGCTACGCTAGTGACAAATTTATTTAATAATATTGCTGTATCTCATTTTCGTCAAATTTTGAAGCATTGCCAAAGACAAAGGGTTTCAAACAATTTTCTTGTAAAAGAAAGCATGCATGATGAAAAAAATTATAAATTTTAGTATTTCTTTCTGAAGGGATTATGTAAATCTATCTATGTAAAATTGTCTTATTTAACATAATTGTCTTATTTTTAACTATTATTTATCTATGTAAAATTGTTTGTTTAACATAGATTCCTATAGAAAAAAAATATTATTTCGCATTATTTATAAGATTAGGGAACGAATTATGTTCTTTAAGTAGATTCCACTATGTGCATTTGGCCTCTTACAAATATTTATTTACAATGTTTTGCAACAAAATATCGCTTAGATCAAAATATGGTACAAAATTGAAGATACAAAGTTTCAACAATTTACAACTTTATTTAAAGAAATTGCAAAAATCCACTTGGAGAGAATATTTTTTAAAAATCCATCAGTATATTTGTATAAGAAGATAATTTTAATTCATTCCTAAATATTTATTACAGAACAATTTGAATTATAACACAACGTCGCAAACAAGGTTTCACGTAGAAATTTCACAGAGCCTTGTATTTGTAGATTCTTCAATATTTTGAAGCAAAAAATAAAGGGAAAATATCTTGATTTAAAATAAATATATTAAATCAAGATATTTTGGAATTATATATTCTCCACGTTATTTCTGCAATTCTCTATAAATAGTTTCTACAAATCTTTATAAAAAATCATAAAAATTGTCAGAAGATTTCTTTAAAATAGATATTTTAAATATTAAATAATATCTCCTTTCTTCTTTTATTTTTCATTTCTGCATTTATGAAGTGAAAGAATTAAATCTGATTTTAAAAAATGTGTTATAGGTACATTAAGATAATGGAATCTCGCCTTTAAAAATTTTAATAAGTTTTTCTTATATTTCTTGGATATTCTAAAGAGGAAATTTGTGATATTTATTTTTATATCAACAAAAACGTGAAATAATGTTTAAAAAAATCAAAACACTCTATTTTTTTGCAAAAATGCTTTTAAAATCGATACATCACGTTCAGTTTATTTCGTATTTTTGCCCACTGTATGTTTAATTCTGAATATTTTATCACAAATTTTCATGCGTGTATCGTTTATTAGATTAGTAGTAGGCAATCATTGTCTATTTTTTTCTTTCATTCATTTTAGCTGGTATTTTCATTTTGGATGGCGAGGATACATGTTCTTATACTATTTTCCTTTCTTATATAGAATTATATCTTATCATTCTTTATATCTATCTTATAGTATTTTACTTACTTATATAGAATTTTACTTTAATAGTCTTACATTTTTATTTTTATTGTGTAAATGAATGAATGCAGATTATGAACGGATTCTTTTTTTTCATCTGTCAGCTATAAAAGAAACATCGAGCGAATAAACATTCGTAACTTTTAATTGCATTCACAACTAGTTATAATTTCATTGTAAGAATGAAAACTATCATTCATAATTATCCAAAAAATAATTTCAATAATTGCGAAACAATTAATTTGGTATAATAAAAAAGTATTTCTATTTAATTTTAAAAGGATGCAAAAATTAATTTTGTGCATTGATACTTTCAAAAGTTATCTTTAAAAACATTAAAATCTCACTTGAAATATTAAAAAAAAATTGTTGAAAGATGCACATTCCCATCGACAGAAGTCTATTTGTACTAAAGTAGATGCCGGCGTACTGGCATAGGGGTAGCGCGAATTCCCAGTGATCTGGGCGTCCCGGTTCGGGCATGATTATTCTTCCATCTGAGACGTGTGTGAATGCGCTGATCTGTAAAAAGGGGCTGTGCAAGCGAATGTGACGCATGAAGTAGCTAAGTCGTACTTTTGGCCCTAATTGGAGCTACTGAAAAAACAAGAGACGCTCACTCGGCTTAAATCGCTGGCAGATCTGTCAGCGGGCTTGTAAAGTGCCGTAAGTATCAAAAACAACTAAAGTAAATAGTTTTAGGTCAAAATTATAATTTAGGTAGTTAAGTGGCCTTATAGAATGAGAACATACACTGGTGTGCAAAACTTAAGCAACAGGTATATTTTTTGCCATAACTTCACGAGAAATCATCTGAGAGACATGAAATTCAGAAATGAGATGCATTTTGTTCTGAAAGAATTACGAAAGTATAGTTGCGCAGAAATGAATACAATGCATACAGTATAGAATCAAACAAAAAAAGGCTTTATTGAACTCATAATATCGTTACACATGATTGTCTGTCCAAGAGGAAGAACAACAAGCAGATGTTCCTTAGTATGGGACATGCCCTCCCCTTACTGCAATGGTTGCTTCGCACCTTCTCCCCATACTCAGCACCAGATTG